>VZTM01037306.1:124076-147038 GCA_013400555.1 Jacana jacana | reverse complement strand
ATGATTCTATGATTCTATGTGTTCAGCCTGCAAATACATGTGCAGTAGCAATGAGTTTTTATTATTAAGTCAGACTCATAACTTTGCTTGTTTTTCTTCTTAGAAAAGTTATTTAGTAACTTTGATTTATTATGAAGCTCTCTAGTCCTTTGCTATATACTTTAAAACGTCAGGTTCTGTAGCAGTTCCTTTTACAAAGAAAAGCTGTGCCAGGTCTGAAGTCTTAAATCACCAGGTTTTTTCTTCTTACAAGTTGAGCAGTACCAAGTTAGTTATTCAATAAAAGATCTTCAGTCTCAAATGGAATTTTTTGTATTTATTTTAGATATTTCATGAGTTTGGTTTGTAGAGGTTTTCTTAACATTGAAGTATTCTTTCTTGCAGTTGCTGCAGCCCAAGCCATAGCAGAAGAAAGAAGAAGCCAAAGTGGCATTAGCCCTATTGCAGTCCAGACCTCAATAAATATAAAGACAGCAACTAAACCAGGTATAATTGTTGGTCATTGTTCTTACTGAGGTACTGGGCTTACAAGGGAGAGTTAGGGAGTGAGTAAAACATCTTCTATAAAGAAGTTTGATGCTCTTTCTTGCTTCAGGAGGTGTCAGAGCAAAAAGTACCTGGTGGGTGTTTCGTAGATTCATTCAAAGTCTGGTTTTGATGACTTTTAGTCTTGACTCGTTCAGGATTCAGTTGGTGACGTTGCTAATCTATTCAGTAAGGCATAACAACAAAAATTAACCATTTTTTTATTATTGATCTAGTCAGGTTCACTTCTTGCCGAAATTCAAGTTTTTATACCTACAAAGACTTAAGCAGTTGTTGGTTCTGCTTCACCTACAAACTAACCATGCTATAGCACTTTGGATTTGCCATGAAGGGTGAACAATCTGTTCTCAGATTAAATTTTCCTAGATTCCAGATTCCCATAATTCTTGATGGTAAGAATTATTACGTACAGGAATGTGGATCAGAGCTGAATTTGGATATGTTGTCACACGTCTGGCATCTGCTCAGGCTTTCTTTTGACTATATGCATTGGCCCTTTTCATATTGTGTCTGCTTTCTGCTGCTCCTATTAAAAATAGAGGATTGGTTGTTGTGAGGGAATGGAAAGGGGAGAAAAGAGGGTATTCACCTTCCTGTGAATTTTTCAGATGTCCCTTGGGAAGTTCCATTATCCTTTTGATAGTAAAGACTTTCAGCTTTTTTATTTAAATTTTAATAGTAAAAATGACTGACAATTATGTGTCTTCAATTTTTCTTTTGACAGTGATAGATGGTTCTGCTCTAAGAACAGAAGAAAGACAAAGACTTGCCAGGGAGCGTAGAGAAGAGCGGGAAAAGCAACATGGTACTTTCATGTTTCATTTAAACTACGATTTCCTAAAATATTTATGATATAGAAATAACTCAGGCTCTTATTCCTTGTTCAGTGACTTTTTTCAGCTTACTGGGGACAAGAGACAAGGTCTGGTCTTGGGTTTGCGTCAGTCACCATCTCTAAACCTGGATGGAGAATTACTAGATTTGAGAGGAAAGCGTTCCAGACGTTTTTAGATCGAAGCTGTGTGTCTCTTCCATTTCTTAGTGATCACCAAGCAAATTTAGCCAATTTCTTATTGAAAGCTGTAACAAAAACACTTCTGAAAGGATAACTTTTAGCTTAGAACTGCTTTTTGTAGCCCTGAAGACTGAGGTTTGAGAAACACTGATTCAGAGAAAAACAGAAAAGATTTAGCTGAATGGCTCAATTGCCTTAACACTGATTCCCTTGTCTCCTGGCATGCTGCAGTGGCTCCTGGGTTGACGTGTCAGCAGTATACACTTTATCTTAGCAAAGAATCTAAGACCTTGAGAAGAGTCTACAGTCTTGCTCAGCTTTATGCTGTTAGCGACGTTAATCAGTGCATGCATGTGGAGCCAGAAATTAAAGGGTCACAGTGTGCCCTCCAGCCCTGGGTCTCCATCTCCCAGCTTGTGAGGAGTCCTGTCTCTCTGGCCTGTATGTATGTTTCTTAACCCACAGCACTAGGAAAGATTGTGTTAGCGTAACATGGAGAGAGAATAGGACTAGGACAAATAAAAATTCAGAAGTATTTTGGGGACTGTGCACAGTTGTGCATTATTGATGTAATTATCTGGTGTCTTGGTTCACTTCATGTCACTAGCCACAGAAAATACTTCCACTGTGAATCAAAGCACTAGCTTTTTGCCACAGTGCACAGCTGTCCTAGGTGGAGGCTGCAGAGAATAGGGCCATAACTATTTTGAGCTCAGATGCAGTAACTGGGGTTTTCCCATCTTGTCACTTGGTGCTTGAAATCTTCTCATTATATCTTGTTCTAAAAAAAATGAAAATTGCAACACAGAAAGTCTTGCCCTTTGATACTCGACTTACTTGTAAAGACTTATACTTATTTATACATAATACTTGCTTATTAGGATGGCAGGAAAAGTATACGCTTAACACAGGGTATATGCATGTATTAGAAGGGGGGTGGTTAGTAGGTCTCGAGAGGTTCTCCTCCCTCTCTACTCTACCCTGGTGAGACCCCATCTGGAATATTGTGTCCAGTTCTGGGCCCCTCAGTTCAAGAAGGACAGGGAACTGCTTGAGAGAGTCCAGGGCAGGGCTACCAAGATGATGGAGTGGAGCATCTCCCATACGAGGAAAGGCTGAGGGAGCTGGGTCTCTTGAGCTTGGAGAAGAGGAGACTGAGGGGTGACCTTATTAATGTTTATAAATATGTTAAGGGTGAGTGGCAGGAGGATGGAGCCAGGCTCTTCTCAGTGACGTCCAATGATAGGACAAGGGGCAATGGGTGCAATCTGGAACATAGGAGATTCCAGTTAAATATGAGGAAAAATTTCTTCACAGTGAGAGTGAACACTGGAAGGGGCTGCCCAGGGAGGTTGTGGAGTCTCCTTCTCTGGAGACATTCAAAACTCACCTGGACGTGTTCCTGAGTGACCTGATATAGGTGTTCCTACTCCATCATGGGGATTGGACTAGATGAGCTTTCAAGGTCCCTTCCAATCCCTGATATTCTGTGATTCTGTGATATCCTGACATTCCTGTCTAGACAATAAAGTCTAATGGCAGGAAAGGTTCTAATTCCTGCCCAATCTGGGAACAGAATGAAATACCTCTATCGTCATGTGCAGAGTTATCCTGCACTGCAAACTGATCATGCTGTATATTTCAGCTTTAAGTGGTGATAATTTTGCTTGGTAGTCTCTCGCAAGTTGCCTTATAATATCAACGAATAGTTAAGTTTAAGTTTTCTTTAAAATTTACAGCTGCCAAAGAGACACAAATCCTTGAAAAGGAGAGAAAAGCAAAACTCCAGTATGAAAAACAGTTAGAAGAAAGGCAGAGAAAGCTAAAGGAACAGAAGCAGAAAGAGGAGCAACGGAGGGCAGCAGTAGAAGAAAAGAGAAAACAGAAAATAGAGGAGGAAAAGGTACTGTGTGTCAAAGTTTTATTGTTTTAAAGAAAGTCCTGTATTGTTTTCCTACACTACCATGGTATGAAAGAGTGAAATGGTGAGCCTGTTAGAATATACAAATATTTTCCATGTGCATACAGTGTGCTACAAAGAAGATACATCTTCCTTCTCCATCCCAGCCTAGCTTTAGCAAAGTCCTGTGGCACTCAGGACTTCAGGAGCTGTGATTACTGTTTGGTCACTGGTTATTTTTCACATAAGCAAAAACCCCACAAAAATTCCTAGATTTCTAGGTTCCTTTCAGTGCATTTTATAGCTACTTTTTGTAAATCACTGTGGGTTACAGGTCTTAGATTTTCTTTAATTCTCTGTCTTGCTTTCTGGGAGCCCTGTTGTGTCCAAAGAGTTTCATATTCTTTCAGTTCTTATAAATTGCGATTTATTAGTATATGTTGTGCAGTTGAGAGTGTTAGCTGTGCAGTTACCATTTGCTGCTTTGTGTACTGATTGTTCTTGGCTCTTTGCCTTTGCTTTAACTGCGTGTGGATCAGCAAAGCAGTATTTGAGTTCTGGAGTTCATGGCGAGACTGATAGAAGCTGAAAGTAGACATAAATAGATGAAGTTATGCTTTAAAGAGCAGGTCTGCTAGTGTGAATTAAATGTGGTGCAAGTGCTGAAGGTTTCGTTTCCAGGATGACAGCAGTAAAAGTGTGACACACGTGTGCTTTCCTAAGGAACTTGCTGTGGGTGATGAACGAAGAGCTTGTCAGCCTGGCTGGCTGTTCCTGTGGTCCAACTGTTGTTATATGGTTCTAGCAATACACCTTTTTCACCCTTTTTGAGTGGCAGTATCCTACACTGATGTTTGGCTATCGTCAATCAGCTTGTGGGTGTGTTCAGTTTGATATTCCATTTGAACTTCATGGAATAGTTTACATTGCTGAAGAACAAGCAGAAATGTTTGGGTGGGCCAACTGCAGTCCAGCTCAGTACAATCTATAAGCAACTACTTTGAGCAAAAAGCATCCCGTATGCTTCAAGAGGTGTTTCCTCTAAGCGTATAGGACATTTATTCATGTAATTTTGAGGATAGTGGGTACATTTTAAGTGGTCACTGGGGTGAATAATCAAGGAAGACAACGACTAGTCTGCAAGCATTTGGTTGCTGTTAACCTTGGCTTTTACTTGGTCCCTGGAGGAAGATGACCTTGTACACAGAATTCTATGTGAAGAATCCGGCAGGTGGGAAAATAGTGCACACTTGACCTGCAAACCTTGTTTTCAACCACAAAGTGAAAATAGATCTTGACTTCTGTGCTCTGACGTTAGAAAACAGTAACTTTTAAAGAAGCTAAGCTATCTTAGAGCAGTATTTGCCAGCCCGATATCATCTACAGTTGTAAATTTAGTAGATTGAAGTGCATAAAGAAATACATAGTCTGTTACTTCAACCAAGTCTTGTTTAATTAATCACCTTCCTTAGATAAAGTAGAAGCAGCAGCACAATAGTAAATACAGTAGGAAAAAAAGTGGTTCTCTGCCTAAGAGAGTCTTGAAGATGGCTAGTCATGGCTGGGATTGAGATACCTGTCCTCTCACAGTTAATCAATTATTCTGTACAGCTCTGCAAATTGTTATGTTAATGTCTTGAGCTGGTTACTGATTTGATGTTGTTTGTAAAGTGGAGCCTATGGTTCTAACTAGGACTTCACCACACGGCAGATATCTCCATGGAAATACTATTGGCAGATTACATCACGTCTGGGTACTTTGGCACATTAGGTAAACTCTGGTTCAGGGCTCTTTAATAGAGCGGAAGCTGAGCTTTATATTTAAACAAAACCTTTTCATTTTATCTTTTGTCAGTGAAAGGAATCCCTCCTCCCTTCCTTCCAAGTTAACTTTGTCTGTTACATACTGTGACTTTTTTAGTTTGTGTTGTGAATTGGTGTTGAAAGAAGGTGAAAGTCTTATGTCCTCAAGAGAGAAATGTTTGGATAATGAGTCCCCTTGGCATCTTACTGCAATGTGTCAGCAGTAAATACTGCTTCAAAAGATCACTTGGGATATGATTATTCCAGAAGAGAAATCTGTTGTTGACACATCTGTGGAAACCTGGCCGATTATGGAGAAGAAACAGTCTACCATGGTTAGAGCATCAGCAGTTACTGGTCCTGGAGGCAGAAGACAGTTTCTCCATCCTCTTTGTCCTGTCTGCAGGAGTTTCTGAGGCCTGGAGTTGATTGGTCTTTTTTTGGGGGTGTTTTGTTGTTTTGCTTTTGGCTTGGTTTTTATTTTTTCAATATTTCTGGTTTCCCTGTATCTCTGTTAGTGCCACTATCTGTTAACGCTTGGATCAGTGCTTGTTTAGTACTCTGAAAATACATATCACCTTATGTTTGGTATTTTACAATGGAAAAATTACAGCATCTTTTAGAAATAACTTTGGAATATAAATAGTTTAAAGGGTAACCAATACTTTTTTTTTTGCTCAGTTTGGGGTTCATCCCTATTTAGAAAATAAGTAGTGCTGTTTACTGAATAGGAAATCTGTTTAGTAGCTATTTTAAGTAAAGAGTAGAATAGGTTATCTGTGCTTTAGCTCAACCTAATCATGTTTGCAGTGTTTTGAAACCATTAATTGCCCTTAATGTTCTTTGCATGATAGTTTTTGTAACAAAAGCTTGTTACCAGGCAGTATAGGTAAAACAGATTTTAACTTGTACTGAGGGAAAAAAAAAAGAAATCTTTATTTTGGGTTCTGGCATAGCTGGTTTTACAGTTACATAGCTTCATGGAGGTGTTGTTTGATGATAGGAGCGGTATGAAGCTGTTATGCATCGTACCTTGGAGCGTAATCAGAGACTGGAAACACGACAGAAGAGATGGTCGTGGGGAGGGTCTGTAACTCCAGATTCAGAGAGCAAAACAGGTAAGTAGCCCCTTCTAGCATGGCTAAAATCACAGGATGTTATGTGTGAACACTGGCAGGTGCAGCCCTGTTCAGATGGACCTGGGTATCCTTTCCAATCTCGAATCTTACACCAGGATCTACAGATAGCTCTTGGGAAGAGATTGATATCTTACCAACTTACCCTGAAATGCTGATCAGACTTAGGGCTGGTTTTGACTTTGGGAAGAGCTGGAAAGAAGCCACATGGGAAATAGACTACCTGGCAGCATTGGAGTGCCAGCCTCTAACCATCAGAGCAGGAGAATACCAATGTATAATGGTAAAATAACTGAATCCTTCACATGCAGTACGTGTAACAGTATGCTAAAGACTGATGATAAAGAGAACACAAAACCCCCACCCAGCTGAACACTAATGTTACATCTAACATGATTTAAACAGACCCTTACAGAATGCTAACTGATTATTTGAACCACCAGTAAGGAGGTGCAGTGTCTGAGCTTTCCAGAGAACACCTTCTATTCGAAGAGCTCAGATTGTTTCCTTTTTGATACAATTAACTGTTTCTGCATGCAAACATTCTAAAATCAGGCCAGCAATCCAGGATTGCAGTGGAAGGAATCTTTTTGTGCACTACTTAACTGTAAGACCCCACCAATGTATACCTTAAGTTATTAAAACAAAAAATGCTTCAATTCAGCCTGTCTTCTGAATTGGTGGAATTGTACTGAGTGTGTTTCATACTGTTGTCTTCTGTCAGCTTGAGTGTTGACTTACAAGTGTTTATTTATAACATGTTTGAACTTGCTTCGATATAAACTATCATGATATTCAGCTTCCCCATTTTTTGTTAACTTGCATTGTTTGCTATTTGACCTTATGACTTAGTTTACAAACCTTCTTCTCCTACAGAACAGCAGACAGCAGATGAAGTTGGAACTGGTGGTATTGAATTCTAATATGTTCTTTTTCCTGTTGTTTCACTCTCACTACTAACCTTTTAAACTTGAGTTCTTGTTTCTCTGAAATTGAGGAAAACTATCTTCATACGAATCTTTTCCTGGATCTTGGCCAGCTGTGAACAAATGTGATCCCTAAGTAGAAAGCAGCTCCCCCTATGTTTTATACTTTCAGCTAATTAAACTACAGCTTAAGTCATGGCATCCTGAGGGAATTTTCAGGGAACGGATATGTGCATTTGGGTTTTTTAAGATGACTGGATACAGCATAAGGGAGGAGAGGATACATACCACTAGGTGGTATGTATCTGAATATAAATTAGTTCAGTAGTCTAAGGGTTTTTTTTAAGGGAAATTTTGAACCCTTTCATTGTTTCCTAATTTGCAAAAAGTACATGGTAGGGCTTGGGTTGCTTTCTTTTTGTTTTGTTTTACCAGCAATTGAAGTAACTTTTGCAAAATCAAATGGTACTTGGCTGAAACTTCGTGAAGGGAAATGGGTCCTTTGTGCAGTTTGATACTTTCTCTGTGAACAGTTTTGCAAAATCAGATCTGTCCCAATTATCTAAACTGAATTCTATATATTAAATGTGTCTTCATTGGATTTCTGGCACTTTCCCATGCACAGACTGAGCTCTTTGTAGAAATGCTTTGGATTACTGATATATTTGTCGAGGCTATATATTTAATAAGCAAAATTATTTATTGTAGCCAGTTTAAGATGATAGCCCTCAGCTGAGTCCCAGTTAAATATGAATTTTGAAAATTGGTGCACGGTCACAGCATTACTAATTCAATACAGCTGTCTCCTAATGCTGACAATATGAGACTTGAAAATGCAATGAAAGTCTGACTGGGTATGATTTAACTACTGTGACTTACCCTGGCAACACAGCAGAAACATGTGCATTTTATTTAACTTCCCTCATCCCTTTCTCTGCACCGCATGAATCCTTAATTTTCTCAAAAAATTAGCCAGTTTGACTGGATTGGTTTACCTGTTCAACATGTGTTCCTTGGATACACGTATAAATCCAATTACTGTATTCCACATTACCAACTGTAATTTAGCCTTGAAACTAGAAATCACATTTGCCTTAAATATTTAGGAAAGTACTATGTTTTTTCTTCCTCTGTTATTCTGTACCTTATCTAATTTTCAAGCTTTATAACAAATGTAAAATAATGTCCTTTGCTTTTTCTTCATTTATGCAAGGAAAGGAGTCTTGTCTGACCTTGTGACTGCGGAGAAAGACTTGAACCACAGTGCTGCTGAAGCACATTAAAAATAGTGTCTTCCAACAAACATGCTCCTGATGTAAAAACAGGCACTTCAGCTGTACCTTATGCATCATAAAGTAGCAACAGGAGGAGCAGATAAGTTCAGCTACTGTCAATCAGTTTGAATAACTTGGCACCAGTTTTGAAAAAATAAACAGATAATGCAGGATTTGATCAAGGCACTTGTGCTTTCACACTGCTTGAAATTTATGTTCATCCTTTTGTTGAGGTTTCAAACGTACAGCTCTCTTTCCTGGGCTGGCTGATGTGGAATCATGGTTGGATTCATGCTTCTCATAGTTATTGCCATTCCAAGACCATCCTTAGCTTTTTAACTTCCTGAAAGCTCCTCAATTATTATTTAAAATCTACCCAAACCATGTAGGATACCTTGATCTAGCCAGTTTTCTGAAAAATCCTTACTTGGTCCTTTTCACCTTATATTTGTACAATTGCTGGAAAGACAATAATTACTTTTAGATTTCTAAAATATGACCCAGTATGAGCTCTGCTACATTATATCATAGTGGCTGAGTAGTGCACCTTCTCTAACAGCACATCTAGAGCAAGTTTCACTATAATACTATTTTTCCACCATCGGTTTCTGTAGCAGATCTGGACTTACAGGGTCCATTTCTTAAAATGAAGACCACTGAGGGAACAGATTGCAAATATTCTTTAGGACTTTAGTTTTAGGACTAAAGGCTTTCTTGTCTATTGTATTGCTGTGCAATGAACTGGCTGTGTCAACAGCGATATTTAGGAATATTGCCTGGTGAAGCAGCACTTGTGGGTGATAAAGGTAGTGTGCTCTGAAAAGGAAACCCCATATAATTGAACTTTTCATCAGCCTTTCTGCATTTATGTACAGAATGTGATTCATTGAGGCTGCTCCAAGTACTCCACTGATGGCCTGAAATTTAAAAAATTGATGAAAGCCCTGGAGTCAGACGTTACCTTAATGGCATTGCTGTCAGTACAAAGATGAAGCATGCAGGGTGTGGGGCTCCCAGGAGAAATGGCGTGGCTTTGTAATAAAGCATCCTTGATGACAGAGCCCTTGTAAATGAGGGAGGTCTAGTGATGATTGAGCAAAACTAGATGTTCAAGTGCATTTATAGTGGAGATGTGCTATTAGAATAGAAATTGGGCTGCCAGAGTCACTCCTTCTAAATAAACGGCTTCCTTCTCCTGGTAGAAATTTGGAAGGTACTAAGAGACAGATAGTCTTATTTTATTTAGCCTAATTTTATCCAATCTTAGATAGCCAGTGCTCCAGCACACTCTCTCTCAGTGAAGCTCAGAAGATGGGCTGGGAGCTGCTTTCTCTAATAATGATTTTCTTGAGATACCCTGCTTTCCAGCTCCTAACCCCATTGCAAGCTTTACAGGACAATCATACGCTTTACATGGCTTTGCTGCTTCTGTTTGTTTTCACCCTGCCATTAAAAACAATCGAGATGTTTGGTGTTGCGTGGTACTATGCTATATGCTGCTTCTGTTTAGAATCCCTTGATGTAAGTAATTTAACTTTCTCCTCAAAATACAAGAGTAATTTACCAATGTAAAAGTTGAGGCTATCCGATCGTATATTTGCAAAAGCATTGATCAAAAAAGCATTGATTTCTTAAGATCTTAAAATTTTTCTGTAAAAGAAAACTCAAATATCTGTTTGAATACCCATTACCAATTAGAGTTTTTCAGTCAAGGCATCAATTGAGATATTAGTTCATGCTCTCACCACCACTCTGTTTCCCTGTAAAATAGAAACTGATGGTGGATTTTAGCTGAACAGTCATCTATAGGCTGTCATTTTCTCTTGTGAATCTTCTAGTAGAAATTTCATCTCTTGACTGAACAGCACAGCCCACCTCCAGAACGTGTAAACTTGCTGGAAAATGGCTTTGCTCAGTGTAATTTTCTGCCCTCTGGGTAGGCAGTAGATCCAATCTCAGATTTTATGCAAGTGACAGTTTGAACCAAGAGAAATTCACATGGAGGGTTTCTGCAGTGTTTGAAGGCCTTTGAGCACATGCTTGAGCCAGGCTTTCTTTTGAAGAGTGGACACTAGAGGGTAGTCTTTCTCTTTGAAAACACCCAAATAACATGAATTATGAGTTTCCTGATTTTCGTATATAAAAGCTCTCAAGGCTGTTTTAGTTATCCCAGTACTCAAGCTTCATTCATAAAATGCCTTGTGTTTTGTTTTGTTATGCTGGGAAAGTATATACTGAGCTCAGATCTTCATTTCTGAACTAGATTCAATAGATCCCCCTTTCTCTCTCTTACCCCGTGGGGACTTTGCTCTTATTCACTGTGACAAGAGCTTGCCGCTTGCAGCTTTAGCTCCGAAATGTGGTTCCCACTTGCTGTGGTTTTGCAGGAAGCAAAACCTGGGCTGGGTACATGGCACAGGGCAGGGCTGTCCCTAGGAATCCTGGCGCTTGCCATAGGGAGCTGCTACAGATGCTGGCCAAAGGGAAAAGATGCTCCCTTGGTGGTGAGTAGCACTGCTTTTTCCCTTGGTACTTATGCACTAATGAATTGACATTAATCACCTTTGCTGCCCAACATGCCAGCAAAATCGATTACTTGTGTTTGATGCATATAATTTCTTGTGTTTATGATGCTCCTTTACCCATCTTTGTGTGCGTTACCGTTTTTTTGCTTATTGCGTTTCCATAGCAAGAGGTACGTGCTTTTCCAAGGCTTCACACTTTGGAGTAGTGTGCATCCTGAAAGTACACTATTTGAGATTTAAAAGCAGGTATTTAATCTGGCTTGTGGGAAACTTGTTATATAGATACATGTGTATGCATATAAACACACCAAAAAAAAAGTAATGTTTCTTGTGACAACTTTATTTCAGAAGAGTAAGAAAACTAGTAGGAAACATGAACTTAACGGGTAGCTTTTTTTGAAAAAACAAAACCAAAACAAAAAAATAACCCAGAAATTTCTAAATTAGAGAAACCCTTGGGAAGTAATTGGTAATAGGAATGCTTCCTTGCCTTTCCTCGGGAATTAATTTTATCCCCCCCAAAAGCATTTATTTTGGTTTTGTTACTAGTGATTGAAAAAATGTTTTTACATACCTATGTGGAAGGAATAAGTTATTCAGGTTTTGTTGTTACTTTCTCTGTTTTGCTAGTCTAGTAACAGCACATAACCTGAGTAGCATTTGTCTTTACCTGTTAGGAGCTCAGTGTTTAAAAATTACCTGTTTGCATATATATGCCTGCCATCTTGGCATCGCTCTAGTAAAACTAAACATATTTTCTGTGCATGTTCAAACTGGTGCTAATTGTATCGAATCTTGTTTATGTTTTAAGGTGGGGGGGAGATATCTCTGTTTCTCACTAAGCAAAACTGCAAACAGTTTTCAGGATGCAATAACTCCAAAGTTAGCTCCCAGTGATGTGTGAGGGGCTCTTCCTCAGGAGGGAAGATGAATTCTAAAGTCGGTCGTCCTTTACACAGCCAGCAAGCGGTCCACCTCCACAGCAAACCTCAAACAGACAGAAGCTGTCGTGAATAAACGGTTGTCGTCATCTGCTGCACTTTTAAATGCCTCTGATCGAAGTAAGTGTTTGGGTGTCTGCTGGTAGCAGGGTCCTGCTTAACTGTCATTTGGGGAGGAGACAGGAGGTGGAATGATACTCCTCGTCCTCCCTCTGTAACTCACTTCACGTTTTGATCTCAAATGCATTTCATACAATTTGTTAATCCAGCTTGACTGTTCAGGGCTTTGACCCAGTTGATGTGAGCTCTGTTAGAGGAGAAGAGTAACGGTAAAGACTGCTGTTTTTTTATTTCTTATTTCTGTAATTATTTTACTAAAGTTGAGTCTCGGTGAATGATGATTCACAAATCATTTCACATCATCTTTGCGGGTTTGCATGCCTTAAATCACACCCTAAAATTTCAGCAAAATAAAAATAGTATAAAAATAAAGTTCTTGTTCTTTTAGACAGCTTCAGTCATTTGATTGCCTCTAGGAAGGAAAAAATCAATGTAGTTTTGATATTTTTCTGTTATGCCAGTCCTGGCACATACTTTCTTTTTAATATTAGGATTCTGCCTTAACCAAATAGAGAAGGATGCATGAAAATCTCTTGACACCTGTGGGAGTCTTTTGGGTGGGAAGAGGTGGTTTTGTTTTGACCTGGAGTTCTAGCATTATTATAGCCGTAGTGTGCAGCTCCAACATCATTTCCTAGCCCAATAAAGTAGTGTAAGCTTGGTGCTGCATCTCAAATTATGCATTCTTCAAACTGCTAGTGCACACCACTACTTGCAAGCGTCCTGGGTTACTTACTGTGCCAGTGACTATCAAGGAATAGAAATAGCCTGGAAGCCAGCTATTCCTGTGATTGTTTATTTTATAAAGACTTTCTGAGAGTGTTTGCACACTAGAGATCCTGTACCAATTTCTGTGCCTTCCAGTGTTACTTTGAATTGCAGCTTTGGAGTGGATGAGGCTGCTGACTGCAGCGTGTCATGTTTAAAGTGTGTACCATCTGACTAGTCTTATCAGGGATGCAGAGGATGGGATAGGTGGGTTTTCCCACCCTCTGATAAACCCTTTGTTATGTGCAAGTCTCCTCCCCACCTCCTTCCCTCTGTCCTGTTCTGATACTTGTAGAGAATGAATGAGAAACAGACCTTATGGAATGTTACATCAAGGACATTTTGAAGTCATGGTAATCTCTAAAGTTGTCCAAATCAAAAAGAAAAAATAAATCACAAAATGCAAGGAATTGTCCTAATCTACTTGTTTAAAAAAATAAAAATTGTTTGCATGAGCACATATCAGCTTGTTTTAGCCTGAGATTTCCTTTTATGGAATCTTCCCAGTGTCTCATAGGAGCTTGCCTGCATACCAAATGTTGTATTTTTTCCCCAAAAAATTATAAAAAGTAAGAACTGTTTAATATGAAACCACATTCAGCCAGGTCTGTGCTGCAGCATTCTGTCAGTCTAAAACCTTTGATCACATGAGCTGTGCTAGAAGAATCCCTAAATGTGGACACAGCTAACTGATTGTGCTGGTTCATGTTGGGAGATGATGCAGCAGAAAAACTTGTACTTTTGTGCTGGATGCCTGGTAGGGAGATTGGTAAATACATCTATGCTGGCACAGCTGCAGGGGCTCTGAGTCACTGGAGGCTGCTTGTGATTTAAAATGATATTTATATATAATGTGTCTGCAGGGTTCAGTTCTGGGTATGAGTCAGAAACAGGGCTGTAAAGTACAAATTAAGCCATTAACAAAGGAAGGCACTAATTATCAACTAATTGGTATTGCTTTCAAAGTTACTGTCATACCTTGAAATCCTTTGTGAATCCTTGTTTGCTTTGGAGAAAAAATTCTCAGGTGGCCTGAAATACAAGAAATTTGAACAGGACTCCAATGATATAGAAACTGACTGTCTAGTTTAGATCAACTTAGCAAATCAGAGCCCTTCTGTGCTCTTGACCTGGCACTGGAGAAGAAATGGCTGTTTGTAAATGATGGCTAAATTCAAAGGACAGCAAATGCCATCACAGAATTAACCAGTTTGCTGCTGCCCAGTGTTTGTGCCTGGGAAGGTGGAGGACCTTCCTCAGTTAATTCTGAGCTGAGCACTTTGTTTCTTGCTCTCACTCATACAGAATGCAAGCAATGGCCTTTTAAAATTATTTATTTCAAAAGGTGTACAAGGATGGCCTTGGTACATCAAACAAGAGGTCTGTTGAGACTGGCGTCCTGCTGCCATGATCAGTGGAATATAAGAATGCTTTATATAGAGTAATTCTTCCCTGATCCAGTTTCTCTGCTTCTGAAGGATTCATGCTATTAAGTGACTTAATTACTCTTTTATATCTTAGGGAAGTAGGGCTGGTGTCAGAGGGGACTTTGAGGCTTTTAAATGTTATTAATCCATGCGCTTTCACTTCCAGGTACCACAAAGAGAAGTGCCTCATTAAACAGACTGAGTAACAAACTTCCTCTGCATTCTCAGCAGTCAGCACTCAAAAGTTCACAGGTGGAACCGAAAGGTGCAGGAGACGAGTTTGTTTTGAGCTTCGGGAGGCAGTGAAGGGGGTGTTTGAAGTTGACTTTAAACTATGACCCAGTTCCATTATAAATGTTATTACTCAGGCTTTCCCTGCTGCCCATAAATAACTTGTTTGCTCATTGCAGTGCCAGATATTGGGTAACTGTGTCTATAAACCAGCCTTATAACTCCAAAAAGTGGAAGGGGGAGGGGGGAGAGTAGACAAATGGTAGCCAAACCAATTCAGCTTACAAGAAAATAGTGCTTTGCTATGATAAATCGGTGATTTTAGCTGATTTCTTGGCAAAAGCAAAGCATGGGAATGGCAGTTTAGAAAAGCATATACAGAAATTTTTTGTTAAAAATAATTTTCCTTACCCTTGGTCTCTAGGAGGAACAGAAAAGAAGAGGAGCACATCTTTGAATAGAATGAGTAGTAAATCCCAACCCTCTCCAGAAGTAGAAAAAGTGAAAAAGGAAGAAAAAACAGGTGGTTGTCATAAAGCTGAATATTTCTTTTTCAAGCTATTCATATTAAAGTTTGGATAGGCTTACTTGCACTAGTTTCTGTGGTTCTTTAGGACCACCTAAAACCCTAAGGTTTTAGGACTTTTTATGGCTTTTTAGTTATCCAGTGATAAAGATGAAATTGTAAAAGGTGAAAATTAAACTTCTCCCTTTGACGAAAAAGAAATCCTGTGCAAAGGACTTTAACTTCGTTAAATGGCCTTGGGAAGTAGATGGTAAAATGTGTCTCTCAGAGAGAGATGTATTTGAAAGCTGGTAGGTTTAAATGTAAAATACAGTAAAAATGTCACTGTTACATTCATTTCTTATTTAAATCTTACCTTTGCTTTTTAAGCTCTCTTTCATCATTCATTTAAAAGCGGCTTCTCTGTTCCTGCTGCTGGCCTAAACTTTGTGCATGCAAATGAAAAAAAGAAACAGACCTATTCTCTCTTCAGTCTCTCTCAGTCTGTGTGTTCCCCACTGGGTTACAAATACCCTCTTTTCTAGGAACTCTTCCTAAAGCTGAAGGCTAGCAACTTTTCTAACATGTTTTTCCCTTTGAGTTAACAAATCTGGAACTTTCCTTTTTTAGCAGCTGTTGCCAACAGTGGAAATGATATTCTGCTTCAGAATCTTTCCTGTATGGGAGTATGATGAGTGCTGTCCGTGTCAACTTGTCTGTGCACCTGATGCCTGATGATAACCATTTGCTTTGACTTGCAAGTCTTCTGTTTATTATTTCAGAACAGCCTTTCCTGCAACCTTGAGAATATATGGCTGAAAAGCTGGGTCAAAAACCTTTAATGTTTTGACTGACTTCAGCATACATCTCTGGTGTATGCATGCCAGTCTTTGCACATTTGAATAATTAGCAAGCCAAAGAGGAGTAGCACAATGTAAGAGATTGCAGTGTTTAACCCTTCTGTGCCATTAGTTTGTATTTCCCTCTCCATGACTTACGTATTTTGCCTCCAAGGCTGTTACGATTTGCAACAATGCTCGCAATCTTCCTTTGCTTTGTACTGCTTTTCTTTTTCATTATATGATTTCATGTTGGATCCTTTTTGATTTGTTCCCATCATTCAGCTCGTCGATCCCAGCTCAGTCCCCTGGACAGTAGCATAATCAGTCGCCTCCTCGCCCCCACACAGGCCTCCTTAGCTAGGAGTAAAAGTGCTGCTACGCTATCGGCTGATGGACAGGATCCCTCAGGTAACAGGAGACACCAAAGCCTGACTTTACACAGTTGCTCTTTAAGAAGAACTTACATGATAGTCGCTAACTCTGCTACACTGAACTATGAATCCAACAGTTTATATACATTTATGTATAATACTACTTATCCAGCATTTTCTTTGGTCAGTAATAACCAATTCATATGCGATGGTGCATGTTTACTTTACAAAACCATCAAATAACACTGGCTTTTAAACTCCAGTGCCAGTTTGCTTGCTCTGCAGAGAGACAGATGCTGGTATTTGGGAGTTTGTTTGTGTTTTTTTAACTGATGGAGATCTGTGTTTGGGTGGACCCTCAAATGAATCTGAGACTTAGTGGTCCGAGAACAGTGCTAGGAAAAGAAAGAGGAAAAACAAACATTAGGATTTCAAAGGAGGCTGAAAGGAATAACTGCAATGCCTAGATTCCTTTAGGTGGAATCCCTGTAGGAGTATGCCAAAGGTATCTTAACATAAGTACAGGGGGCCCTGAGCTGGCTTCACTCAAGCTGGTTGTAGAATTAAAGACCTACTGCAAAAAGATATTGTAGAGGACCTCTTTCTGGCTCAAGCAATGTTATATTGGCCCAGACTGAGCTGGTAAGCCCACATTGTGGCTCAATTTAGTATTGGTGCAGGAATCTCTGCATTGTGGGCAAGTCCTGGCTGTGTCCCACATCTTATAGTTGATATTGGTTGTAAGAATGCCCCAGTCAACACATTATCTGGAACCAGCATGGGGTCCTTTCTCCTCTCTTACCTTACAACTTGCGTTCCCAGTTTTGCTTGTTTCCTCTTAAGTATGTTCTTCCATCTTTAATTTTTATCTTATGCCTTTTAACTTGGTCCTTGTTGATAAGGGCAACATTTCTGCACTGCTCCCCTTGTGTAATAAATCAGTTTTTACTTTTTTGGTTTGTAGTCAGCAGTCATATTTTGCACACCTATCTATGTGCCACTCTTACTTTACTGTGAATATTTCAGTTCATGTCACATGGGGAAACACCGTCTTTGTCATTGTTACTGACAGCATGTGACATTCACTATTGCTGAATTTAAAGATAGCTTCTACATTTTTGTCAGATTACTTAAAGGTACCTTCTTCATTTCAGTAGAAGCGTACCTGTGCTTCA
The DNA here is from genome assembly GCA_013400555.1 of Jacana jacana. Taxonomy (NCBI): domain Eukaryota; kingdom Metazoa; phylum Chordata; class Aves; order Charadriiformes; family Jacanidae; genus Jacana; species Jacana jacana. Next base: position 129,533 of record VZTM01037306.1, on the reverse strand, counting down.
GCAAAAACTGCACAAACAGAATGCTATAAAAATAAAATGTATTTTCCATAAATTTGCTAAATTAAGTGCTGGCATCTGTCACAATTATTCAGACTATAGAAAAACCCAATATCTAGTTTTCAGAAGTAAAATTTTACATCTTTGTATGCTTATCCATCTGTGATTATGTTAGTGAAAGAAGTAATTAGAAAACACAGTGTTCAGTATCTTGCTGTGAAGAGATAGACACTTCAGGGAGGAAAGATACTTTAGTTTAACAGTTGACCTTTTTCTCTCAATAGGTTTCTTTTACACCACCTATTTTGTTTGTTTTTTATGTGGATAAAGAGCACATGTATATAAAGGGGGTCAGAGAGGTAAAGTAGAATAAAGTAAGATTGCACAAATGCTTATTTCACAAGAAAAAATTGTAAAATAATGCTCAGATTCCTAATTCAATGCTGCTTTATAATTGCTCTTTGAAAAGAAATATTTCCTCCTTGAGTATGGGGGAGAACATGCTTAAAATTTGAACTTGTTATGAAGAACTCATAAAGAAAGATGCCAAACCATTAAAACTGAATACTTGCGATTAGATGCAGCCTGACTAAAATGAAAGTAACACTGGTGTATTGCAAATTTAGATGTTTATGGGAAAGCATTTTATTTTTATGTGCTTCAGACTGCTGCTTTCAGAGTGGTTTTGTTCTTGGTGCTATTGCTTCCAAAGTACTAATTGTATGGTGGTGGTGTCTTTGTCTGTCACCCATTGCAGCGTGCACTGCCCATGGTGTTTCTCTGTATGGTTTCTAACACACACAATTTTTCTTTCTCTCTTTCTCCCTCTTCTCCTGTTCTTATGCTGTGCACTTGGTTCTTGTTTTGTCTTGTCAAATTCCTAACTTTTATAGAATCTCACCTCTGTCCTCGTTCAGCTTCAGCCAGTTCCATCAGTTCCCCAGTCCCAGCTCCTAGAGTGCCCGTGCGCAGTCGTAGCATCGACAGATTGAAGTCCTCCCTATCTTCATCTGATGCAAGTTCACCAGATTCAACCCAGGTTTGTTGAAAATCTGCAGGATTTAGGTTTGTATTATCTGGGGGTTTGGAACAGCTCGGGAGGGGATCCTGTGTCAGCAGTTTGCTTGCTTTATCAAAAATATTCAATAACATTTGCTTAAAAACCACACTATTGAAATAAAATCGTAATGTTATAATCCTTGATCTCTTTGGTATTTTAAAGGCAGGCTGTTTGCTGCTTGTGATACCCAAAGTTTAACTTAGGTAACATATTGATTTGGTCTGTGTTCTAGAACATAAAGGAAATGTCAAGTACATCTTGTTGAGTTGTATGTTTGTTGTGGTAGCAGTTCCTCTGTAATGTATTCTAGAGAGTGAGCGTTACTTTATTCTTTTTTATCTTAGAAATCAGAGACAGAAAAACCATCCCCAGGTTCTGGGGTAAGACGCCCTCCCTCACCATCTGTGTCTGCCCGTAGAAGATCCCCTTCTCCTGCTAATTTGGTGAAGCGTCCTCCATCACCTTCTACAGTTAGGTATGTGTCCAGGTGAAATGTCTTGTCTTTTATTCAGAAGAAAAGGAAGGATGCTTCTTGCCTCAGACAGCTGTGTTGTCAGCATTTGGATGACCTACACTATGCCATGTTTATACGTGTAAGGACTCCGCTCTTGGTCCAGCTGAATTTTTCCAAAGTAGAGAAGCAGCTCTTGCTTGAATCTTTGTCTCTTTCATGCGGACAGAATTCTCCTTGGTTTTCTGTACAGTCTGTGCACTAAAACCTGCAGGAAGTATGTGAGCTTCTGAAAAAGCTGATCTGTTTGCCAAGTGTAGGAAGCTTCTTGGATTAGAATCATAGCATTCATCCTTGATGTGAAGTAAATGGAGCTCTGGGCTAGTAGACACGATTTGATTTTAGCCTAGCATGTCCAAGTCCAGGTACCCAAGGTATTTTGGAATCCTGTATTTGAGTTTAATGAGGAAGGCACCAGGAATTTGTGTGTGGATTTATTTTTAAAAGTGAGGTGCATAATGTAAACTAACCAAAGTAGACTGCTGTCTTCATTTGTGTATTTGAGGGTTTCGGTGTCAGTGCTGAAAAATATTCCTTAATTCAACAGACAGAAGACTCGCCCACCTTCACCTGGTGTGTCAAAACAAAGGCCACCATCTCCTACTCCAGTCTCTAAACCTGCACCCATCCAACGTCCACCTCTGACGCCTGGTGTTATAAATATCACCAAAAAGAAAACTGAAGCAGAGAGTAAACCAAAGGATAAGAGCACAGAGGGAACAGGACAGGAGCGAGGTGCTTCACCAGCCTTGGACAGGGATGCAGTAGCAGCTAGCACAAAGACCAAAGAAGGTGAGTGTTCCTCAGGGACTGATGCACTCTTAATCCAGACATGTCCAGTGTGTGCTAGGACTGAGGAAATAATTCATTCGTGGGACAGACTAGTGGAGAATAGGATGCTTTAAGGTGGAAGCTGTTCATCGCTGATTACACAGTAATTCTACGTGGTATGACTTTTGGATGTGGATTTTAGTGCAGTAATTGGTTTATTTGACTTGGAGATTTAAGTCAGGAGCTTTCCACATTATTGCTTATACTATAATTTAAGAAAAGCAGAAATCCTGTTTGCCTTTTGGACTTCAGCCTCACTAGCTGAGGGATCTACTAGGCTTAATTTTGCAGAGTCAATAGTTAAATTATGCAAAGGTCTTTCAGTCCAGTTGGTAGTTCTTAAAATTGCTTGTGTAGAGACTTGCATGGAGGAAGAAATCAGCTACTGGTGCAGAAATCAGCTACTGGTGCATCACAGTTTTTGGTTTTTCAGCTAGTTTTCACAAAGCTAGAAGAGTGCTTCAGTTGTGATTGCAGTGAAGGTGTAGTCATTGCTGCCTCAGGAGGAAAGGGTCGGTGCACAGGTCATACTGACAGATGATCTTGGCACATTAAGGAGAGCTGGATAAGCAATTGCTCCCCTGATCCTCATCATGCCAAGGAAAAACAGCCTCTGTCCCTCACCCCAAGAAAGCCATCAGCCATCTCCAGAACAATCTGGGAGAGCCTTCTGGTGAGGACTGGCAGGCGCTTCTCAGTGGAGAAGGACTTAAGGGAGACTTAACAGGAAAAGGAGGGATCTCTGGAATTTAAACTACGGCCAGTGGGCAGTGCTGGGGGTGAAAATCCTTCAGAGATGAGGTAAGTGGGAACATATGCTTGCTGCACGTTTCTGCATGTACCATTCCTCTTGTGCGTTCCTCAGCTGCTGCCTGTGATTTCTGAGACTCATGGACACCCCTCAGTGTTGGATGTGAAACAGTGTTAGTTGAAGAACTCATTTATGGTACAGTTCTTTGAGCATATGTTCCTCTAAAAAGGAGCCTGGATGTCACAGTCAAATGTAGATGTCTGTATGAAGTTGCACATCCATCTTCAGTGACACATCATTCATCTCAGCAGTCAGAAAGTCCATCTCTTGATGTGCTGCATTAATGTGATAAATGTCTTGCATACCTCAGAGGGGGCATAATCAAAGTCATTGGTTAAAACTTCCATAACAAAGTGTCCTATTTCTGTATCTTCCAGTTCTGGAAGAAGAATACCTGTCCTTGTTCCATGGCTGCCCTGCCTGTCTCCTCTCTGTGCTGACATCTGGAAGTGTATTCACCCAGTTTAGCTGTTTCCATTTTATTTTATGGCTAATCTCCAATCTCTCTCTGTACTGATTCATACTGGGGCTGGATGAAGCTCTTTTTCTTTGACATGTACAAGATAAGGAAATAGCGGCCTTGTTCTTCAACATGGAAATGATTTCATTTATCTCTTTGAATGTTTTGGATCAATGCAATATTGCTAAGTAGGGCAAAATCTTTGTTCTTCAAAAGAAAAAGTTGTTTGCAATGTTCATTTTACACTTCTGTGTAGGTGGTTCCCCCTGTGGGTTGGTGCAACACCATAATCAGCTTCTGGAGTCAGACCACACCATTGGATGGCATATGGCAAATCGGTCTCTAGGTCTTGTAGGTTCAACCTAATTTCAGCTTTGTGTGCTTGTATTGTCATAGCATCTCTTCTCCTTCAAACTGCACTTGATTGACTGTTGCTGACAGACAGCAATCAAATCTTTGTCTTGGTTTTTGTGTGTTTCTACTAAAATGTGCTATTCTGCAGTAAAACGCTTTCTATTTTTCAGTGACTCGGAGCCGTTTTCATTTCTGGCAGCAGCCTTTGGCAGCTTCTCTGAGAGTTAAAAGGCTTGTTTCAACTTAAAGCATAAGAAGTGCTCCTTCATGAGCTCTCGCCTTATGCATGATGATAGGTAATAAACTGTCATGGAGCCTCACCTTTTTTCTATCTGAGTAGTGAAGGCTGTGGAATAGGATTCCTAGATTAATTGTGAATAAATTACTTGCCTTGAAATGTGCTGGAATCTACCTTCTGTCCAGCTAACACTAGAAGCATGTTTGTGTTCTTGCTGTCAAAGTGGAAGACAACAGTCTGGTAGGGAAACCAATACCAGCTTCTCCTCACGTAGCATATCTATGTAATATGCTCTATCTTCTGAAAAAAAAAACAAACTGTAGATTAATGGGAGAAAAGGAGGAGGTTCAACTTTCACTTCTTCACAAGTTGCAGATCTCATGCCTCCAGCCTACTTAGTTGACAACCAAACATTGCTGAAGCAGAAGTTCCTAAATGCAGTCCATATTCCTGATGGCTGCAGGTATCATAATTGTGCATCTTTGCTTCCAAACCACAGGCTAGAATTAAGTGAGGCCAGCGAATCAGCTGTCAGTCCTGTAGGTGCATTTTACAATTGTTTTGAGACATTCCTATTGCCTCTTTCCCTTTCTATCACAAAAAGGTCGTTTGAGAAAAAGACAGGAAAATGCAGCCGAGTATAAAATGCTGGAAGAATCATAGAATCATTTAGGCTGGAAGAGACCCCTGGGATCATCAAGTCCAACCATCAGCCCTACTCTACAAGTTTTCCCCTACACCATAGCCCTCAACACCACATCCAGTCTACTCTTAAACACAGTCAGGGATGGTGACTCCACCACCTCCCTGGGCAGCCCATTCCACTGACTGACCACTCTTTCTGTGAAGAATTTTTTCCTAATGTCCAGCCTAAACCTACGCTGCTGCAGCTTGCAGCCATTCCCTCTTGTTCTATCGCTAATTGCCCGTGCGAAGAGACCAGCACCAACCTCTCCACAATGCCCTTTCAAGCAGTTGTAGAGAGTGATGAGGTCTCCCCTCAGCCTCCTCTTCCTCAAACTAAACAGTCCCAACTCCCTCAATCGATCCTCATAAGCCTTGTTCTCCAGGCCTCTCACCAGTTTCGTTGCCCTCCTCTGTACTCACTCCAGCACCTCAATATCTCTCTTGTGTTGAGGTGCCCAGAACTGGACACAATACTCAAGGTGTGGCCTAACCAGTGCTGAGTACAGGG
>VZTM01037306.1:35992-123869 GCA_013400555.1 Jacana jacana | reverse complement strand
CTCCTACCCTCTCTTTTGGTCTTGTGTCCCAGTGTCCTGAGTCACTACAACAAATTCTCTTCTTTTGTTTTTGATCCCAGGTATTCATCATATTTCAAGCTACCATTATCAAGCTATAACCTAAAAGCCTAAAACCTTTAGCCTTTGTGCTGAGGATGAAGTCATCTTATTTAGGTTCAATTTTGAGAGGGGGAAATAAGTTAAACCTGACATTAAATTTCAACCAATTTTGATATGACTGAATTCCAGTAGTGTTAAAAGAGGACCGCTGGGTTGGTCACTGTGGAAGTGCATACTAGAAGATGACCTTGGCTGCAAAACCTGACTAGTCTAGACTGGCAAGACACTCAGGTGGTGGTGGAGAAGAGAGGCATTTTAATTTCTTCTTGTCTGTGTACTGTCAACAGTAAATGAAACCTCCCCCTTTTCTTTAAATTAAAAATTAAAAAGTTGCAGAATATAGGAAGAAAATCACATACTCGTGTCCAGGTCTCAAGTAGACAGTTCCTGCTGATGATTCTCACAATTGCAAAGAACTGATCTCTCCTGCTCAGAGCTGAGGAGGAGGAGAACCCTTTTGTGACAGAATTCAAATTTGGAAGTATTGTGGCTGATTCTCACTTGTACCAAAATGACTGCATTTTTGCCCAAATGAGAAGCAATGAGTGTCTTGGGGAGGTGTTTCATTTTCAGCATCAGCTACATCTAAATTTTAGAAAACTTTGTGACTGCCCCAACACATCTGTTGGAATGCTTTTCCTGGGATTGAAAGAACATTTTTTACGCGGCAAACACTGTGGTGATTCAGCTGCTGTGAGTGCCCTCTCGGTAGTTAGGGCCTACTGCTACAGGTAGTGAGTACGTGCCCGTGGGACTTCAGCAGCTTTTCAGGTGTTAAAGGCTCTAATGATGGCATTGTGTTTTGAATGATCTGTCTTTAGGTCAAAAGCTGAATAACTGATGAAGCCCTCATGTCATTATTCATTAACATTACCTTGGCTTGAAGGCTTTATGAATGTTAAGCAAACGTATATGTGCTGAGTTGTGAAATATTAAAAAGAAGAAAGGAATATGCTCACCTATGTTATGATGCTGTTGCTGTATTAATGCTGAGAGCTAATTCTCTGAATATTCAGATGATCAGTTCTTTAGCCACATTCAAACAGTAATACTTCTAGAGAGTGGGAATAATTGATTAAAAAAAAATCAGTGTTCTTTCAATATATATTGAGAGCAAATGGATGGTAAGGGTGGGTTTTTTCCTAATGTTAGTGTATATAAATAGTATATATAAAAAATGTATAGTACCTCTGACCATCACACCAGGCCAGACGTGAAGAACCATAAAATACCTACTAACCAGGTGGTTGGAGGTGTTTTGATCTCCATGAAAATAGGAAAACGATTTGTTGCTAAAATGTGAAGAAATATGGTACTATTGAAGTCATTAGTATGTGCCTTCAGGGCCAGATAATGTGGTGATTATCTGCACCCTGAGATACTCTCTAAGTATAAAGGCATGAATGTTAATGTTACGAAACAAGAGACAACAATAAAACGAATATTTTCTTTTTAGGGTCCTGTGTGTTCAGTTTTCTTAGATGGAAGTTAAGTGTATTCCCTAAAGCAGTATTTTTTCAGTTTTCTTCCAAGTGTTTTAGAATAAACGTCTTTTTAGAAATCTGTTTTTAAATACTGTGGTTATTGGAGATTAACTGTACAATTTGTGATAAGGCTGGATCAGTGGTGTTGAAATGAGTTGCTGTTATTTCAGTGTCAGTGTGATAGTGTGGCTCTGCCTTGTGGCTTTTGTGGGCCTTGAGGTACGGGGTGTCCCTGCTGAGTGATGAGCACTGATTGAAAAGATAGAGGGTATGTTGGCCAAAATGAAAATCTCATCTCACAGTGATAATATCTGTTTGAATTTTAAATTATTGTTGCTTTTTAACAGTGGTTTCTTCTAACCTTTGCAGAATCAGGTAGCAAAGCAGTAGCAGGGACCACCACAGCTGAAGAAGCTGCTAAAATCTTGGCAGAGAAACGACGTCTGGCTCGGGAGCAAAGAGAGCGTGAAGACCAAGAAAGAATTCAGAGACAAGAAGAGGAAAGGTAACAATTCAGGAGAAGGAAAGGATGCTTTCAGTGGTGGGGTGTGGTTAGAGTGGACACTTCAGCTGTGTATGTTTCCCAGGCATTCATTTAAGGTCCTATAGGTCTTAATGCAGTTCCTGAAGCAGAAAGACGCACTAGCACCGCTTGAGATGGGACAGGTTGCTGTGTACATTATTGACCTGCATCTTAGTATATACGTAATGCAGTGTCCCAGTGCATATCACTGCTCCTTCTTCCTTCCAGTCACCTCTGGTGCTTTTATTTCAAAAGTAGAATGTGCTTTTTATACCCCTTATATTTATTTTGCTGTCTTGACATAGTCAACCCCTCTCTGTTAAACTTTTCCTTTGACAAACTCAGGCAGTGGTTTGATGATACATTGAATCTCACATTAGCGATCAGAAATGTTGCAGCCAATTGATAATTGATAAATCAGTGGACTTTGGGTTCACTGCATAGAAGTTGTTAAAAATAAGCTATTAACTTTGTGCAGACTAACTCTGATCCAGATCAGGGGTCACCTGTCTGTGTGTCTGTGAACATTACAGATGTGGTCTGGTTTCCACTAATGGGTATGAAGTTGTCATAAACTTGCATAGAGTCTGCTACAGATATTTTATCAGAAATACAATGTCATCAGCTCTGTCATGTACGTCTGCATGATTTGACTGTACAACTCCAGTATATCTGGAATTTGGGCTGTAGAAGAAATGGTCTGTTAGAAAATCCAACTAAGTTTGTTTGGCAGTGATTGAAAGCTTTGTTCACATCGTGGGTGCAGGTGGTGTTTATTAAATAGTTGTCCCTTAATCATTTATTAGTCAAAAATTCTGTTATTGGAGAGGCCTGTGTTTGCCTTCATTTAATCAGCAAAGAACATTTACATACTTATAGTTTCTTCCAAGTTACTCTGCTTTTTCCTTTGATGGGGCTGGATGGTGTCATTTGTAAATCCACACCAGAAATTATCTTTACGCAGTTACTCTGTTATTGGATAACTCAGAGCTTTCTTGCTTTCCTGCTGTCTCGTGTGCATGAATGCTTTTAAAGAAATAAATATCCAGTTGGTAACCTGTATATTGGAAACACTAGGATCAGAGAAGAAGAAATGGCCAGGAGAGCAATTGAGGAAAAAGCACAACAGGAGGAAGAGCTCCACAAAGAGGAGGAAGAGAAGAGATTGGCTTGTGAAGAACAGCAAAGACAAGCTGAAGAGGAGAGGATCCGCCGAGAACAGGAAGAGCAGGAAAAACTTGCTGAGCTTCAGCACCAGGTCCACTTTTCTGTAGGCTCAGCTGTGTTCCTCATGCAAGCTACTGATGTGCTGTCCAGGGGGTTGACCGTGGTTTTTCTTTCACAGGATGTTTTTGACAGATACATCAGGAATGATGTAAAGGAGAGTTCAGCCTGTCTGAGATGGATTTGGAATGTCTTGAAGTCCTAGTCTATGTCATTTATTTATTTTTTCAAGGCTTGATATATACAAGTGTGGGGCAGAAGCAGATTGATTATTTTAGCCATCTGGGATGCTATTTTACATATGTAAAATACTTGTACTGAGCTCACTTTACCAGCTTAGTGCTGCAGATTATAAGGAGGTGGTCTGTCTGGAAAGTCACCTGGCTTATTCCAGTTCCTTTAAAAGAAAGATTGGTAGCGTTCCCAAGTCTGCTCCTCCTTTTGCTAAATAGTCTCCCACAGCTAATATCTATGTACCTTTACAAAGGCAGCCTCGTAACGGCAGGGGGATACTGTATGTTATGGATGGCATTGACACACGTCTGAATTTCTATAAAAGCTTGTTTAGATTTATAACAATTATTCATTGTGTTAACTAGGCTTCTATCTCTCCAGTCATACTGGAAAAGATATTCCAGTGCAGAAGGAACAGAATATGCTCAGCACCAAGTATCTTCACAGTAATAACTCACTGCCAAAATTTCAGTGTTAACCTTGCCACATTTAGAATTTAATAATTGCTGACTTGGTACTTTATAAATTATCCTTCCTAGACAGATCTTGAACCTGAAGTATGGTTTGAACCCTGAGTAGCTCAACAACATCCAGGACATTTCCATAATCACAGTGTAGCCATGCACATTATTTTTCTTCTCAGATCAGTTTCTGAATGTCACATTAATATATATTTCCTGCCAGTAGCTGGGTGTTTGGCAGTTAGCTGCAATGTATGCTAATACTAAATAGTGATTGTCTGGTGTTTCTGTCTGTGTTGAACCTGGTATCTGTGCAACAGCTCTGCTTTTGGCTCTTGGGAACAAGTTATGCACTGGGTGCTCTCTGCTTGTTTTATTTTCAGAGAGAAGAAGCTGAAGCAAAAGCTCAAGAAGAGGCTGAAAGGCAGCGGCTGGAAAGAGAGAGAATTATGCAGCAAAACATGCAGGAAAGGCTTGAAAGAAAAAAGGTATGCTCTTTTGAAAGCAGAGAAGTTCTCAGCCTAAAACAGTGTTAAGGTGTTAAACTGAACAGACAGTCTAGGATGCATTTAAATGATATTGTGTTCTTTAAAATAAGTCAACTTTGGCTTCTGAGTTTTAAAAATGGTGAAAAAATAGTAAATTTATGAAATAAGAACATACATGATTGATGAGAATGTAAAGCAGAATGCTGAAATATAAAGCTCTGTATGTCATTGCAAATATTTTCCCTGTTTGAACAGAGAATTGAAGAAATAATGAAAAGAACGCGAAAATCAGATCAAAACGAATCCAAGGTACCTGCTTGGCTCTGTGTAATGACAGAATAGGCTCTTCCCAGAGGAGTCTTTTCTTTGTATCCTGTCTTCCTCTGCTGCTCTCACCCAAACTGACTTCCACACAAAGTGTGAGGTTCTGGTGCACCAGAATAATCTCCAGTAGCTTCCCATTGCCCACATCCTTCTGCTCAGCTTGTTCTCACCAAAGTTTTGGCTGTGTTTTTTGTTCAAGGCATGTAGAATCAAAGGGATCTGGTGTAACTGCTTGTAGGTTGGTTAGAAAGGCACTGCTCAGCTATGGATTCTTTTAATTTAAGTGTAGGCATTCTGCTGGGGCCTTTTGTCTCCAGAAAGCTTTAATTTCCTGGGTTCTGTTTGCTTAAAGCAAATCTTGGGATGCCCCTTAGGTTGCTACAGTAAACTGGGTGTATTTTTGTTAATGTAGTGACCTAAGGTTTGAGGCAAATTATGTATATTACATTGAGGAGCACTTGTGCTCTGAACATTCAAAGACCCAAGTCTTCATATAGCTGAAGATCAATAAATATGTAGCACACACCTTGGAGAAGAGAGGAGAAGAGGAACTTGGGAATAGTTCATTGGCAGGAGATGAAAGTGGGTCCCCCACATTCCTTTCCAGGCTCAGCAGAGCACGTGTGGCTGGCTGGGTGACCTGATTGTGTCTTAGCGCGTGGCCTTTCATTGGGGCAGGGAATAGTCCTAGGTGGGAGCTGGGAAAATGCTATATGGTAGTGAGCTGCTCCCAGTAACATCCAGCAATTTAGTTGCAGAGGGAAGGGAAGTCTGCCTCTGAGGTGATGGAGGGAGAGGATATTGAAGAAGAGGAAGAGCTGGGTCTTGAGAAGACTGATCAGCCAGGTAAGGAACCTCAGTGAGTCAGGTCTAAGGGGCACCAGCGTCTCAGTGATGTTTAAGTATTGCTTAAAATGTCAATGACTTAATTACATTGTGATGGTCTAAGGCACAAGTCCCAGAAATGTCAGGAGGCTTGAACTCTGCTTGAACAGAGCATGTCGTTGCCTGTTCCGTACCACAGAACGGAACTTGAATGCAGAAATAACTTGAGAGGGAGATGCAGACAGCGTCCTTCCATTTTACAGTTGTATTTTTAAAGATGGAAAACAAATTCATGTTGTTGTAGGCAACTTGTCCGTAGAGAAATTAATCTATTGAAGTTAAGTGCCTCAAGTTTTGGCTACAAAAGGCCCTTCTGGCACCTGTTTTATTCATTTAGAATTAATAAAATTAAGCTATTACTGATGTTACTGAAGTTCATTGGTTTTTTTCCCCTCCTTTCCTTTTTTTCCCCTTGCTTTCAGGGAAGCTAAATGGAGTTGAGTTATCCCAGGAAGCCAAGGGGGAGGCAGAGGGTTATTTGCAAACTGGGAATAGCTCCATCTCTGCAGACTCTGAGGAACACGATGTGTCGGAGTTGAAGGCCAACAAAGTATTCATGAATGGCAGCGGTTTGAAAAGTGATGATGGGTCTCTACTTGTTAATGAGTTAAAAGATTCCAGGTGAGTCTGTGATGGTGTTACTGTCAGAGCAGTTACCTGTCACACAAGAAATCCCACTCTGTTTCATTTAAATTGTGCTGTATGAAGCATCAAACCTCGCACACCGCTGGCTCTGCAGTGTGTCTCTGGCTCGCTCTAGGCATGAGGGGGGGGGTGTGTGTTTGTGTCTGTGTGTACTGTCACTTCCCTGCTTCATGCAGAGGTTCAGGGTAGTTGTTTAGACGGCACCACATGAACGGTACTTGCTCTGCTGAGAAGTGAGGCGCGTAGCCAGTGACAGGGCGGTGTTACTCATAAAGAGCATCGACTTGGAAGCCTTTCTCTTGAAATGTGTAGTAGTTCTTTCATTAATGGAGCATTAAACGAGAGGGAGGGGCACAACCACTGAACAGGAAGAATAACCTGCAGAAAGCTCGAGAACAGTTCCAGTTGTGCTGAGACACCAGATACAACACCACAACCTCCTTAATGGGAATTTCTCTTAGTATTTCAAATTCTTTTTTAGCATGAAGCATTTCCATCTCCTACTGGAAAATCTGTGCTCTGATGCATGTTCTATTTGCTTATCTAAAAGATAATAATTTAGGAATGATGGTGAACTTTGTGGTTATTTTTTTTTAAGTGATGATAAATTCATTTTATTCCTCCAGTGATGAAATGTAAATACTTTTCCATTATTTTTCTTTAAAATGAATGAAAATTGATCACTCCTGATTTGGGTTTAGGTTTTGAATCTGTTTTAAGTATTGCTAGTCTTGTGAGGCCCACATTTGTGTTCTAGAAGTCTGAACTGGGACAAAACAAAAAAAAGAGAAGAAAGTAAAAATGCACACTCCTAAAATAGGCCTGTGCAGGGCTTCAAACGTGTTGCTCTCTTGTATCAAATTTCTGGAGCCAGACCTTACCTGAGAACTATTCACATAGTAAAAAATGAGTGTATGTTGTTGAGTGGTTCTTCCCCATTGGCTCTTGGAGAGGAGATCCCACATGGCAGCTGGAGGAGCTTCAGTGCCTTGCACAGTACTCAAACTGCTAATTGGCCCTCCTGTAACGAATCTAAATGTTAAACATGCAGAAATTCTCTAATGCAGGCATCTGTTCTTTTTTTTTCTAGCCATCCTGCAAAAGAAATGGTTATTGATGACTCGGTGGAACTGGGTGTTAACGAAGCTGATCATACAGTTGGACTTACTCAGAATCTCAATGGAAAATCTGGTTCGTGGACTTTTGAGGAGTTGATTGATGTTGGAGGACATTCCAGGTCAACCAAGCTGAGCTCAGACAGCATCTCTGCTGATAACTGTCATCAAAACTTGAATGATGCTGCTACGATACCTTCTAGTCCCAAATTGGCTTTTGAGGAAGATGCTGCAGTGAATTCATTGACCAAACCTATAGACGCTTCATCAGGTAATCCAAGCTGATTCCCCTGTCTGTCTCTTCCTCTGGCTATCTAATTAACTCCATTGCATTTTACTCTCCTTGCCTTAAGTTCAGCTTATTATTTTCAAGGCACTTTTCCCAATGTGTAGACCAGAGAGAAAGCTCTTTCTTTAGTGCTTCTAACTTACATTCTGTCAAAAGGAGTCACCCACCCACTGGTGCCTCTTGAGGGGCTCGTTCTCAACAGCAGCCAAGGCCCAACATTCAGGCTCTTCCAAAGACACAGCTGAGCCCCTGTGAAGCTCCTGTATCTCCTACCAGCACTCAGACCCATCTGTTGTATTTTTAGGCTTCTTCTAGGATGTCTTAAATGGCACATGTTACTTTTGAAGATACTAACAGTCTAAAAGGTGTCTGATGTAACTCTACAGACAAGACCTTTCCACTGCTAGGCATGTTCTGTAACTTTTTGATGTTGGCCTCTATGGTCTTACAAAGTCTCTTCAGGCTCTGGCAAGGTATTAGCTGTCCTCCCTATGTGGTGTTTCACTTCACTGAGAGAAGTAACACCAGCCTTGAATTCCACAGACGGTTGCGTTACATTTTAGCAGGAGTAACAAAGCTGTGCACCTGATATTTTTCTGAAAGACGTGGGACTGGGTCTGGTTCTGAACAAGAAGCTGCTGATCAGTACTGGCGCAGTGCGTCAGAGAGGCTTCAGTAAGCTAGTTCATGTGAAAGCTTGTTTGTGTAGGACTAAACTTCTCTGGTGTGGGAGCTGAACCCCAAGCGGACGTACTCACAGCAGGAGATCTCTGTCCGTGAGATAAATGACTGCGTGAACAGTTGAACGCTAGTGGAAAAACCAAGACTTTCTGTCCACGTTTTCTTTAAATGATGTGTAGCACTTTTTTCATTAAAGTGTAGCACTTTTCTAGACTGAACTGTTTCATGAGTCTCCTCTGTCACTCCGCGTCTTGTGACTTTGAGTCCCACAGATGTAGCCTTATTGAGACGTTATGTGAGGCCATGACCAAGTGGGCTGTGGGAACTGTGATGTGATACCGCTGGTGGCATTTTGTTCTCATCAACACCTTTTAGTGAAGAAAGCGTTGCCTTTTAATTTTGAACTTGAAAATGCTTAGACGTAATATGGTTTAAGAATTATCTACATAACTTTGAAAACTAATATTTGTATATATATCAAAAAAGCTACTGTGCTGATTCTGAACTGTAAGTAACCAAGTGACTCTGTGCTCGCTCCCTGGAAGTAGACTGACTGATAATGGGGGTATGTGGAATAGACACAGTTCCCGCAGTTAAATGTTTTCTTTTTTTTGCTCTTTGGACAGAACTGTGAACACTAGAGACCTGGAAATAATCTGATTGCACTTCAGTAATGCGGTTTTATCAAGTACCGAAGGCCTTGTTTTGAAAAGCTGCTTGTTTACCTTTATCCATCTTCAAGTTTGAAAAACAAAACAAAACAAAACAAAACACAAAAGGCAACACCAGGGGAGGGATGACAAACTTCTAGATTTGTACCTTGAAACATTTCAGGGAAACTCTTGTGCTGATGTTCCTTTTCCATTTGTTTAGCCAATTGTTAGATGAGATTTCCTTATCAAATATCACTTGTTTCCCTTTTACAGACTTTACAGTAACATGTTGGAGTCTCTCTTTCTTTTCATATTAGTATCGTGTATGGCAGCGTGCCACCCTGGAGGCTGCCCAGTCAACCACTGGCCAGGTTTTGCCTCATCCTAAAAATGGCACCTGATGAAATAAAAGACTCATTCGGTGTGTGTTAAAGCTGAATTCCCTTTGTAATGTTCTTGAACAGTGCTGTTACTTGTTGGTTCATGTGCTATTTAAAACCACAAAATTTAATATCCTCAAATTGAAAAATTCCTTATTCTCTCTTGTGAAAATATTGGCAGTTTCAAAATGCATTGTTGTACCATTGCTGATACGTTTTAACTTATTGGCAACCATCAAAAGGTTTTACAGCATGTGCACTAATGTATTACAGACCTGTTGAGTACTCAGATACGTCTGTCATAGCGCGGTTTAACATGTCATGCTTTTAAACATGTTTTCCTTTTGAATTACTTATTTAAGTTTATCTACACTCATGGAAGTATTATTTTATTGTGTACATAGCAGTATTAGACCACTGAAGTCAGGTTTTGTTCATGTTCATTATTCTAAGTGTTCCTGTTCTAGCTTTATAGCCGTGGCTGCAAGCTGCATCTCTGTTTCCCTTCCCCTAAAGCCTGCAGTAAGTAATCTATTTAACCTGAACTTGCCTGCTTTTTACAGCATGAAGAGATTAACTAAACATCTTCTGAAAATGGCTACTAAAAGTAATAATCTAGTCCTGTTCTTAAGTCTCCTCTAACAGATATCACTGTAAAGAACAGCTGTCCCCAGTCCTCCTGTCAACCATTGGCTGATACTTGAGTTCAAACCAGTTGCCCCAATGGCAGCTGTGTCTTCAGTGGTTAAATGCAAATGGTTTTGCAGGGACTAAACCTGTTCTTTCCTCAACAGCACGGTTACAATAGGTAACCCTCAGCCTTCTTTCTCTCACCGTTTGCTCTTCAGAATACGCTAGAACTGTTTTAGACTTTAGAGCAGTGCCTTAGGTCAAAGGAAAAATGTATTTTTGTACGATAGCTGTTCCGTTCTGGCAGAGACAATCACTCTAACGGAAGAGATGCCGATATTTTTTCTGTGCTGATACTCTTTGTTGAATGCTCTGTAACAGCACTGTGTAAATATGTGCACACTGTTAAATAAACTTTGCAGTTGAACAAGGCTTTATTTCTGTGATGCTAAACATCACCTCACTGGGTGCCTCCACCCCCTGGCCCTGCAGACCTGCACCCCAGTACCCTGCTAACTGCTCCTCACTGCATTCCCAATACCAGCAGCCTCTTTGATGGTTGATGTGTGTGGTTGGGGAGGTATTTGTATTAATGCCTTCACTCAGGCTGCGTCTGTACGTGCTGAGGCCATGTTCCTAATTCTTTAACTTGCTTTTCACTCCAAGCCTTTGCCTTGTAGCCCTGGCACCTTTATGCTCTAAGGGTGAGTCTAGGGCCACAGCAGAGCAGTGACTGTCAGGAATAAAGCAAGATGCTGCCTTTTGGTTTTTCTCGCAAGGGTTCTTGGTTTCCCTTTCATTTACCAGGAAAGGGAATGGCTGGAGCAGCACCCAGTTGATAAATGTGTGGCATCAACCAGCCTTAAACCAGCATCCCAGTTGCTGGAGGGTAGATATGGGTATGGCAAATGGCTGTTCTCCAAAGGGCTTTTTCATGCAGGCTGGTCTCAGTAGACAGTCTGGTGCCAGCTTTATATTAAAAAAAATTAGTTTATGGAAATTGTTGTGTTGGTCCTAGGCTATCTAAGGGCAGTGGGGCAGAACAGGTGCCTCTGCTTTGCTAGTAGCAGTGTATCAGGTAGATTTCAGGAGCTGAGCTGCAGGAAGTGTTGGCCGTGTAACGTGGCAAAATAAAACACCAGTTTTTCCAGACTGCAGGACTCCAAGCAGGCACTAGTTCATTTTTATTAAATCACAAAGCATACACTGTCATGATAGGAGAGCTATCGTTGGCTGAGCTATTTTTGAGGCACTTATAAATGCATGTGCATTTTGGTATACTTGAGTTACTTGTTAATGGATTAATAATTGTATATAGAGAGTCTTACTTAAAATATGATGTAAAAAAAGCTGATGAGCAAAACTTTTGGGCAAACCATGCAAAAATCAAGATTAAAAGTGGTTTATGGAAACTTAACTAACGCTAAATTGTACTGCCAAAACATTGTCATATGTAAGATGAAGCCATTCCATACACTTGCTGCCATGTGGTGTGGTATAGGGTAAAGGTGTTTATCGTTGTGCTGCTGTTAATGGTGTGATACATGTAACCTACCTGCACTTATAAAGGTATAAGAGTGGATCTCTCTGATCCGGGGTGCACTTATTTAAGTGCCAAGTTTAAAACTAGCTTTGTTTTAGTTTAAGCCACACGCTGGTTATGTAGTACGTGCATCTCTAATGCTAAACTTAACAGCCTTTCAGGCCTTTATACTAAGGATTACTTAAAAGCAAAGTTAAATTTTTGGTACATGCTTTTGTACTGCAGGGGCTTTAAGAGTCACACCCATTATGCTGAGGCTACTTTTGTTTTTATACTAAAATGGAAAGAAAAAAAAGTTAAAATTCTTATCATGCAAAAACCTGCTCTTTTACCAGGACTGTTTTGGAAAGCAGGGCTCTAAAATCCGTTTTACAGGGGTTGCTGTCTGCTCCTTACAGCCGTTTGGGACATTCAGCACAGTAAATTTTTCCATTATGGCAAACAAAGCGCTTGTTGGCCAGGCCACGGGCACACTTTGTGCATTTGAAACAATAATCGTGCCAGGATTCATCTTCGTAGTTAACCACACTGGTTCCTCTTCCAAATCCTGCTAGGAGAGAACACAATTATAGGACGGCAATAGTAGCTTTTCCCATGGCTGGGTTATGCCACCAAACAGCATGTCCCCATGTTCCTGCCCCTCCTCTGCTGCTGTAGGCAGAGGGGTACCATCTGCAAGGCAACCATCCCAGCCAAAGGGGCAATTAAACCACACTGTGGGCCACGGGGTGTTGCTGCTCTTAGGGGAACGGAGAGCTCAGCGTAAGGGCTGTGGGGTTTGTCTCTGCAGTAAGCTTTTTTCCCTGTGGATCCTTTCTCTAGGAAAAAGGCAAGCTGAAGGCAAAGATCAAGATGGAACCCAGGACAGGTCAGGCTGAATGTCCTGCCTCGTGGTTATGGGCTCGGCTCCCTGCTCTAAAACACAGAATGGAAGGCAAGTCTCACGCAACTGGCAGGACAGTGCCCACGTTTTGGGGCTGACGTTTCTGAGCCAGTAACTGTGACATGGAAAATACATCAGAAGTGAAGCAGTTGTCACTTTGGGGCAATAAACCACTCCACTTTTTAGACTTAAAGTTCCCAGGCTAAGATATAGGTGGAAACTCAGCAGGGGAGGTTTTGAAGGAGGTCAATTTGAGGCTTGCAAAGAGTGAAGAGCTCAGTTACTAACTCAGGCTCCATCCAGCAAGAGTGTGTGGTTGTTGGGATGGGGTTTGGGATCCTAGACCTGCTTCTGCATTAGTGCCCTCTGAGCCTCATGGTTTTAGGGATCCCTGCTCTGACCTGAAGCACCCATTACCACCCCTGAGCTGCATTTAATCCAGCATACCTGTGATGGGGTTCTTGCAGCCAGCACACTTCTTGGCCACACACTCCTTGTAGCATTCAACACAGTAAAAGTCATCTTCTACAGCTGTGAAGCGCTTCCCCCCAAGTTGCTTCTTGCAGTTAGAGCAGATGAAACACTCAGAATGCCAGGGCTTTTCTTGGTAAGTGAGGCCTCCAGAAGTGATGGGCTATAGGAGGAAAGGAGCAGAGCTGCATCTCAGAAGCAGTAGTGAGGAGAAGGCAGTGCAGGTGTGGGTGTAGGAGGGGAAGGAGAAGACATCTTGAAAGTTTGCTTTAAAATCAAATTGTACAACCAGACTTAAGTTCCTCTAGCGTCAGAACCTGCATGCCTGGAGCTCTCCTAGTAGCTTATTTTACCTACAGTGACTGCAATTCTACACTCATCAGTTGCAAAAGTGGTGAAGCAGCTATTTTACAAACTATTGTTTTACTGCTTCAGTACACAGTTACCTACTCGAGAGCGTAAGCCAGCCCCAGAGCGAGCCCAAGGCCAGTGCCCACTTGTTTTCAGCAGAGTTGCCATCAGATAATGCTACAGCCCCTCCTCAGATGTCATAGCATGCAAGAACCATTAGCACTTACATTAATCATTACACTACCAGCTGCTTGCACCAGTTATCTCCAGGAGAGCACTGATACAGCTCTAGTGCGATCTCTCTACTGGCTTACTATTCTTCCAAAGGAGGAGTGAGGGCTAGCTCTGGCCACTGCCTTTGTCAAGAGGAAGGACTTACATTCTTGCATTTAGCACAGGTCTTGGCAAACTTATGCTCATGGCAGGAGACACAGTAGAAGTCATCACCCATGGGGAAGAAGCTCCCAGATCCAATCACTTGCTTGCACTGGCTGCAGGTGAAGCAGTCCTTGTGCCAGACCATCTTCTTGTACTCAACATTTTGGTCTCCTGCAACAGATAACTTGTTTAGGTGGGATTTCAGGCTTGTGACAAACTCCCCACCGTGTGCAATGTGACACAACTGCAGGTAAGACCTGTCTCTGCCTGTACCTGGCACTTCACTTGTAATGTGGACAAGGGATCAGCCATTAATTTCTGTATCCGACTTTAGCCAGTGCAGTTTACATTTACGTAAAAGGTTTGTCAGACAGGTGTCCAAGCTTCTCTGAGAAGAGAACCTTGATTTACAGAGCAAAGCTTTTGGTAGAAATGGTTCAAAACTAACTACGAGGGTGAACGCTCCCCATGAGGGTTACCTGCAGAGCAGCCTTTCTACAGTGGAATAAAAGGGACAGGTGAGAGCAACGGTCACGACCTGCCCCGTTTTGTGGTGCTGCAGCCTCCCACTCTGATGGCTGTACCCCTCACTGCAGCCTCCACAGTGTGATAAACCAGCATGGCTTTGCCCCAGAGCAGAACTTGGCAGTTGCACCCCTGTCACTGGTACCAGTACCTGCAATAATGGGCTTGAAGCAGCCCTTACACCTGGGAGCATCCTCCTTGGCAGTGCAGTTGCTGCACCAAACCTTGTTGTTCTCCCGGAGCATGAAGGGCTCGTTGACCAAGGAGGTGTAGCACTTGAAGCAGCGGAAGCAGTTGTCATGCCAGTAACGGTTCTTGAAATGCAGCTCCTGGAATGAACAGAAATGGCGTGAGCAATTAGCCCTTCTCTCCTGCTGAGCAGCCCCAAAACCAAGCTACTACCTCATCAGCCTTGGCAGTAAGTGATGGCTTCGTTAGTCTGTCTGCGTTTGGTGGTTGGAGGTGCAGCCCATCTGCAAGCAGTTACAGGAAGGACTGACACCATCACATTCTCGGTGGACTTTCAGGGCAGCAGCACATGCTTCAAACCAACACCTTTGAGATTTGAAGTTCTGCAAGTGTGGGCTGCTTTGGTTGGTAACTCCCCTCTAGTTCAGGTGTACCTCATTATTTCCATAAACACTAAACATTTGACAAACTGACACAAAAAAACCCTCACAGCCTAGACCCTAGGGTTTCTGAGCCCAGAAGGTGACTGTCCTGTGCAGGCTGGACAATTCAGCATCTGCAACAGTTCCCACAGCTGAATCTAGATGCTGACATTGGCTCCTGGGCAAAAGCAGCCCATCAGGAGCACCCCTACAGCACTGCCACCAAGCCCCTGGCTCTGTGCCCGTGGAGCACGTGGCCCACCAGCCAGCAGTCTCCAGAGAACATGTTTCCATGCAGAAGCTCATAAACAGACTGGAGCCAGGAAAACATGCGTGAGGGTTATCAGCATCTGCCTGTCTTCTCATCACTCATTGAGCTGCTCAGCCCTCACCTTGGAGTCAGCTCCGATGGGTTTCTTGCACTCGGTGCAGGTGTTGGCACAGAATTTCTCGAAGCACTTGACGCAGCAGTGGCGGCCCTCTTTCTGTACGTACTTCTTTCCGTGGAGCGCGTCACGGCAGTAGTGGCAGTCAAAGCGTTCTGACATGGTGCCCACAGTGTAACTGCCAGGCCCTCCTGCAAAAGGAGAATGAAGTTATGGCCCTGATAACGGCTCCAGATTCTGTGTCTGTGCAAATGAGAAATGTCAGGAGGATGGCTCAGCAATGAGCATGTGGTGGTCGCACTCCTCAACCACCAAGCAGCTCCTGTGCCAGTAGGGCAATTTGAATGCAGGTTGAGAGGGTTGGGGGTGTTCAGCCTGGAGAAGAGAAGGCTCCAGGGACACCTTAAAGCCCCTTCCAGTCCATAAGGGAGCTCCAGGAAAGATAAGGATGAACTTTTTACAAGGGCACGTAGTGATAGGATGCGGGTTAGTAGCTTCAGACTGGAAGAGGGAACATTCAGATGAGATCAATCTCTGGAAGAAATTCTTTGCTGTGAAGGTGGTGAGACACTGGACCCACGTTGCCGATAGGGCAGCTGTGGCTGCCCCATCCCTGGAGGTGTTCAAGGCCAGGTTAGACAGGGCTTTGAACAACCTGGTCTGATGGGACATATCCCTGCCCAGGGCAGGTGGGTGGAACTGGATGATCTTTAAGGTCCCTTTCCAACCCAAAACACTCTGATTCTATGGTAATTTTTCTGTCTGGCAGCTGAGTGGTTTATAAAACACAACAGCTCTCTACCAAATGCACTGGCATTTCCCAGGTGCCTCCAGCTTTGCCTTTAAGGTCTAGGTTCAGCTCACAAACCGTCATGCACTGGGAGGCTGGCTGCAGAAGATAACCTGCATTTGGTCACAGCAGTTGCAAAAACTCATACACCTTCTAAAGGAGGCAGCTTGGACATCTCCTTCCGGGTCATGAATTGCCATTAGAACCCAGACAAATACCATGAGGTCTCAGAAAAATACAGGCCATGGCGTAATAGGGGGGGGGGGCCAACTCCCTGCTGTGCCATGGAGGGGCCACCCTGCCTGCTGGAAGTGCTGCGCTTGCCCCTGCAGTTTAGCATAAGCAATGCATTAGCAACACAGACATTTTCAGTTCCCTTGATAGCCATCCCACATATGAATGCTAGATTTCTGCCGACAGAGAGGCAGGATGGGCTCTTGCCAAGCACAAAACCGCAGCTGTCTAGAGTCCATCCCACTGCGAGCCTGGCCCTGGGAGCTTTGCTTGCTGCGGAGCACAACTGCTGGCCAGGAGAGCAGAGCACCAGCCTGTCCCCATCGCATTCTTAACAGGAAGGACACCATGCTGTTTTATTTACATACTTCATGTCAAGCAAGGCTAGCAATAGCTAATCACTCACTGAGAGCTACTTAGTCCCTTATGACCAGCCCCACTGCAGCCTCGGTGAGGTCCTGGCGAAAGCTCGGTGTAATTTATGTGCGGAAAATTCTGCCAGCTGTAAGCAGAGCAGAGCAGTTCCCAGCTGCAGCGCCCAGCCGGCTGCAGCCCTCCCTGGCCTTTTGTGCTGGATAGTAATGCAACTTCCAGTGGCCTCTCTCCAGGCTTTCACATAAAGTCATGAGGAAAAACACAAGAGAAGATGTCCCTACATTTACAGAAACTTCTCCAGTTCATTCCAGCAGGGGTCTGCCAAGGCATGAAATTCACCATGGCCAGGGAGCCAGAACCTCAGCGGGCATGGAGGCTCTTGACCAGCAGATTTTCCACTTTGGCTCATGCTTTCTCCCCAGACACCTGCCCCCTGCCTGCAACACCTGGTCTTAGCCTCCCAGACCACCTCTGCTAAGCCTCTCTCCCTTTCCCTGATGCCCATCCTCAGAGGAAGCTGGCAATGCTCCTGCACAGGGGCCGCAAAAAGCTCAGGGTCCATGGTGGTCCCAGACATGCAGCTCCATCACTGCCACTCATGCCCCTGCAGTCCCCCAGCACCACAACACCCCATCTCCCCTGCATGGCCAACAGCCCAGGACACAGCCTTGAGCTTTCTGCACCATCAGCCACCAGACAGGAGAGAGATCTAGCAACAGAGGCAATTTACTTTTCTCCTGGTAGAGTTGTAGCATCAGCATGGAGCAGAAAAGGGAAAAGGACACAGTCAGTAGCGTAAGTTGCTGCTGCTGCTTGTTCCTGGTGGGAGGTGGAGGGAGCCATTAACAATCCATTAGCACACTGCATAGCCTCACCTCAGAGCACCCTATCAAGCCCTGGCATTTAGAGGCTGCTTTGCTGCCTGCTTCTAATGGAGCACGGTGCCATCACAGCTACCAATTCCAGCTGTACCGCTCCCAGCTCCAGCACAGAACCCTTATAAACTGGAACAGGGCTTGGGGGTTTTGGGGTGTGGAAAGGCAACGCTGTTCCTGGTTGGGTCAGTGGGACCCCACAGAGCTCACCTGTGGGTGCAGGATGCTACACGGGAAAGTTTTTCACTGTGAGGGTGGTGAGACACAGACCCAGGTTGCCCAGACAAGCTGTGGATGCCCCATCCGTGGAGGTGTTCAAGGCAAAGCTGGATGGGGCAAGCTTTGAGCAACCTGGTCTGGTGGGATGTGTCCCTGCCCATGGCTGGGGGGTTGGACAGGATGATCTTTAAGGTCCCTTCCAACCTAAACCATTCTATGATTCATAGATTCTATGACTGTCATGTTGTTATGACATGAGGACCTGTTTACACAGCTTTTTCTTGGACACCTGCCCACCCCTGTAACTCTAGATTTACCATCAACTGCGTGGCCCAGCCTGTCAGCACAAAAAATTACCCCACTGGCACAGGAGTCCCAGGGGTGGCTGCTGCTGCCGTTCCGAGGAGAAGCAGTGCAAGTTCACCTTGTCAGATGAGCACACATCAAACCCAAAAGGTCCTGACCAGGGCACAGCCCTGCCCAGCAAGCCCAAACACCACAGCAAGAAGTGGCTTCTACCTTCAGTGTCTCCTTTGCTGGCCTGGTTTTCCTTTGGGAATGACATGCTATTGGCAGCACACCATGAGCAGCCCCAGCACAGCCAGGTGCAAAGCCCAAGGAGGTGTCTGCCTGCAAATGAACATCTTGTTATTTCAGAGCTCTTCTGCCTCAGCTCTGGGGTGAGGGAACTGCTGGATGGGTGGCAGCAGAAGACGCTGTGGGCACTGGTGATGAAGGAGCTGATTGCCTCCAGTATCATCTTCAAGGAGGGACTGGAACAGGACACAGGAGATGGGACTCACACTGTTATTTTGGGGGGATTTTAAAATCCAAGTCATCTCACTGCCTCGTCTTTTCACCCTTTCGATAACTTCAGGCCAGAACAAGTTAGAGCATTTCTCTCCCAGAAAGCAAGTCCTGGGGAGAAGCATCGCACAGGGAGGCTGTAGCAGAGGAAGGGGACTAAGTTCCCCTAAAACTCACAGAGGCTGGCAGCCGAGCTTGCAGGAATTGCACTGTGTGGGGACCGAGGTCTGGAAGCACCGCCTTGCCAAGGTCAGGAGACGGCCATGTCGGCTGACAACCATGCCAAGGGTTGTGTTTATACCAGTTCAAGTAAATAAAACAAATAAACAGCTGGGGAACGTGGAAACTATGTGAGCCACGGCCAGCTCTGCAGAGCTTTATCAAGCAAGTGAGTTTAATTTAGAAGAAATGCAGTCACACAGAGTCCAGGGCAAATGGTATTGAAACATTCCTGATCTCAGGTTTAGGGTTGCTTTCAACCAGAACACGTAATCGTGAACATATGGTTCAGGGAGTAACATAATCCTGTGTTCCCATGTAACGCATCATGTGCTGACACGAGACAGGCATTTATCACAGCAGCTTTGGAGCTCCACAGACAATTAACAGCGGGCCCGGCAGCCCCAGGAGCTGGGCTCTACACGCAGATGTGCCTACCTTGTGCCACCTCATGGACCAAAAAGCCCCTCTTGTAGACAGGCAAGGACATGAATTTGCTTCCAGCCGCTCGAGGAGCTTTCTGCCCTCAGCAGTATCATCCCTGATCTCAACCCAGGATAGGCACCTCTGTCCCCTTGCCTGAAATGAAGGTGTATCGACCGGGTTGTCCCAACAAACATGCTGGCCACTTATAGTCCCTGCTCACCCATGCCCTGCTGAGAGCCCATGTCAGCCAGACCCTCTCCTACCGCCCTCCCACAGGAGCCCCAAAAGCTGCTGGGCCATGGCAGAGTAGAGACTCACACTGGTAGTGGCTGTGCTGGGACCACAAGTCATTTTCCCGGAGAGGAGCAAACCCCTGTGGAGACTTCAGAGCTCTGCTGCTCTGGGAAGACACATTTAGCCTCGTACTGCTGCTCTTCTAAGCAGTCCAGTCTCCCCTCCTTGAAAGCAGACAGAATAGTTCTTGTGCTTTGTTAAAAAAATACATACATCTTCTAGACCTTAGCTGGCAGCAGATCACAAATGTGGAGATGTTTATCTCCTTAATAACCAGTTCACCCTTCACCTGCACCACATCTCTACAGCTTAACTTTCCAGAGCTTCAAGGTACATTAACCCCAGCTTGTCTTTGCTGTCTCGAAAATAAACAAGTAAAGAAACTAAGGACACGTGGAAAAGCCATGACTCCTTCTTGCTCTTACCTGGGGCCTTTGTTGTAGCGCATGGGGCCTTTGTTGTAGCGCACACTGCTTACCTTCCCCACACAAGCTGTGGGGCAGCTGTTGAGCACACCACGGTGACTCATTCCAGTGGTACAACCATGCTCCAGCCACGCAAAACTCGGTGCTCAGGGTAAGCACTCATCAGACAAACCACTACAGCTGTTACGTTCTTCATTTCACAGTGGAGTGCTTAAAATGACACCAGTACACACAGGTGTTTTCACTTGAAGTTGTTTGAATGCAGTTTCTTTGGCTGTACCTTCACACCAGACTGCAGTGTCTCTGAGCTGACAGCCCGGTGAAGTGTCTCCTGTTTAACCCCTGAGGACATGCACTGATCCAAACCCCATTTCACCTTGACTCTGAGGCCACAGCAAGGGATTTAGAAAACAGAGGAAAAGTATGGACAGGCTGGAACTGTTCTCTGGCTCAGACTGATGTCCAGGCACAGAGGATGTTCTCCTGGAGGGAAGCAGCTGAGAAGAGAGAGCACAGGCGGCTGGGCAGAGGGGCAAGTGCAGTACATGGCCATCCTTAAATAACCTAGAGGATCCTCAATAAAAATAAAAGCTCCAGAAAAAGCCAGCAATACCTCCAGAAACTAACTCCCCTTTAACCAAGGTGTCCCTCTCCCACCAGCCCTGGCAGGGCACTGTCTAAATGTAGCTCCCTGATGGATTTGACTACAGCAGGAGGGCAGCTGGCCAGACAGTGGCCTTCTCAAGTATCAGGGTATTTGGCACAAAGACTCACTGGAATTCAACCCTAACATTTACCTGAACCACAGAGGTGCCTGTTAGCCATTTGTCCCCAAAGAGCATCTTCTGCTTTTCAAAAACAGCCCTTGGACCCTCCACCTTTCAGAGAAAGGCCTCAAATGTTTGGGCCCCACCAGTTTTCACACACTTCAAGTCACGTTGTGGAGCAGTCACAGGGCCATCCCAGCTAGTGATCACAATCAGGGCTGTCTGCCACATGGCAAACTTCAGGATGGAAAGGAAGGTACAGACCTACAAAGTGCCACCCCACAAAAGCTACTGCACCAACACAACATCATGCCTCTCCTGTCAGTTCCTGTTTCCCATGGCCCCTGGGCTGGTTCCTCCCAGTTCAGGAGACCACTACTCAGCACCTCCGTAGTTCGCACAGCAAATGAGACCGAATCACTCTGCAAAGGGAGCTGAAAGAGATCTGATAAGCAAAGCACTTAGCACAGGATATGTGTTAATGTCTCTGGGGAACACGTTCAAATGTGATAAACCACCAAGGAAGAACTTGAAGTGCGGTCTCTACAAATAATCAGGGAAACTGTACTTAAGCCTTATGGACTTATTAAGCCTTATTCGGCCCCAAAATGAAGCTGAAGGTGTTAACCCTCTGCCCTTTGTACAGCTGCAGACTCTATGGCAATATGGAAGGAAAAGAGCAATTGCTTTTTGTTTTTCTCAACAGACTGAGTACACATAGCCCCCATAGTGCCAGGCCTGGCTATTATCTGACTATTTCAGCTCAGAACCTGGCATCCCCTGCTCTGTCACCTGAGTTACTATTCTCAGCTTTTCCCTGTTCATGGTTTGCTATAAATACCAGGGAATACCCTTAAAAGAAGAGTCCTGTTAATCTGAAATGCAAAGCAATGCTCAGGACTGCATCTCAAGGTCAGTCACTGGCACACTGCCCTGGACAACAAGGAAAGAAATCACTTGGAGGTCTTTTTCACTGGGAAAGCTGGCAGTTGATGAGCAGAGAACTGTGGTCTCCCATTGCCAGGCAGGGGCACGTGTGAGTCTCATACTCTATAATTCAAAAATTAGTCTGTTGATAAAATGGAAGGTTCTTTATTTAGAACCAGAATGGCTCCAAGTTCCTCAGGCGGTTGCCAAAAACATTCCCCACAGTCCTATCACCACCATGTCTGAGCACATCCCAATCATAGTTAAATATTCACAGTTCCCCGGGGCAGTAGGGACATGCTGTTAAAAAACACTGCTCCAGCCCTGCAAACACCTCCCCAGGCCTTGTGTTTGCACTTAATACAGAGCTCAGCTAAGGCTAAGGAGGTTCCCTTAGCACCGCACCACTGCCTAGGGTAAGGCTGAGCACTTAGATGGAGTTTAAGCAGTGAAGTCCAAACCTTTCAAAACAAACAAAATCANCAAAAAAAAAAACCTCCCGCTTAGTAACTAACTCATTCTGTGGCTGCCTTAAGCTTTGGCCTTTGTGACTCCTCATTTATGTTTCCAACTGTGTATGGATCTACCCCGACCTCAGTAGCTGGCTGCCCTTCTCATGCCCAGGTGCCCCCAAGAGCCAAATGGGAGGCTTTCTCTGGTGGCAGGGAATTTTACCCCCCTGCACCTGCCCCAGACAGCTGAGATCCCCACTGGGTGAGGGAGCAGATGCTGCACTATAACTTGGTGGCAGCGCTCTAACCACAGCACCTGCTCAAAAGAGACTGCAGCATTTTATATTACAGCACAACATCAAATCCGTGGGTCCTCGCCCCAGAGCACACCTCCCTGAGGAAGATGAGAAAGAAAAGAAAGATATAGCTGGGAGAATATGTTGCAGGATGTTGCAGCAGCAGTCAGTGCTGTGGGTTGAAGTTAAAAAATAAATGTCATCTTAGATTTTAAGTGAATGGATTGCTCTTTTTAAACACCTTTGAGATGTTTAAAAACAGTGCCACAAAAATCGGATTTTACTCAGAAAGGTATCTTGCATAGTGTATATCTGCATCACATGAGCAAATCCTAAGGAGTTACATCCAAGAAGCCATCCAAGAAGCCTCATAGTCATGCCCTGTCCTGGGAGATTGAACATGAAGTTGAACATTGTGCTGTGACTTTCCTCCCCAGTTCTCAGGAGGCTCAGTGTTCCCAACGGTCTCATGAGCACCACTATACCACCACACTGCTGTGTGGCAGCTCCTGTGACATCCACAGGAACTGTGTCCCAAGCTTGCCACCCCCTCCCCAGACATGTCCACCCCTTGGGCTAGGTCTCATCAAGAAATGCAATGGCACTGCCATTGTACCTTGTGGTGTAGGGCTGTGAATACATGCTGGACTCACACACAAACATGGTTAGCTTCTAAGAATCAGATAAGCTTTTAAAAATCCCAAAGAGCTCACAAATGCCTGTAATTGGATGGCTTGGGGTGTTTAGTCATGAATGGGAAGACACAACACATCTGCATGCCAATGGGGACATGCAAAACATGCTCTCCAGACTCCTCCTGTCGGTGTTAATGGGAAGGAAAAGCTAACGTTTTTCCAATCACTGGTGAGAGTCAGCCGTTTGATCTACCCAGAGAAGAGGGAGGGAACATCAACTTCCCACCAGAGCAGAGCAAACTGTCTGGGTTTACATGCTGGGCTTCTGCATGCTCCCCTCTGCAGTCATGGCTCTAACTGCCACGGCAAGCTCACTGCAAGGAAGAGCGGCACCCCCCATTTTTACCTAGTCTTCCTCAAATATGGCTGAGCCCCAGCCCTCCCACAGCAGTAGATACAAAAGCACTCACCAGCCAATCCATTTTACAAAAATAGATGAGGCGGCCACCACCATGCTCCCAGCACCAGTCCCACACAACTGGTTATAAGCCCATTTGCCACCGTTGGTTACAGCTGCAGATTGATGGGGCTTAAGATGGCCTTCAAAAGAGTCATTTTGCTGGCTCAGGAGCCTGTTAGCAAAACCCTCCTCCCAATTTACCAGGCATTGCACATGCAGGGCTTCTTCCACAACACCCGGTAGCACAACTGCTTTACCTGTGTGCCTGTGGAAAGCCATGATTAGCAGCCCCGAGTCACCAGCAGCCCAATGGATAACAGAGTTCCCAGTCTCTTGGTTGATAAGGAGCTGCCCCGTTTGATAACATACATTTAAACGGAGGCTATTAATATGGACAGGACTCCTACCAGATGTCCACTCCCCTCCCCAGAGATCACAACCTTAATCCCCCTTGAAAATTCTTACCATTTTAGGTGATCTGAGGGAGAAGAATAGGATCCAGAGACCTCTAGGTCTCTGTAGGCAACATTTAAATACCTGCCCAGCTACTCAGCACCCAAATTAGTCCCAAAGGCAGAGTGTGCCTCAGGAACCTGACCCCATGCTAGTACTATTTGGCCTTGGCTTTAGAGCTAGATTGTGTCTCGTAACAGTCCCCAGCTAAATTACAGACCTGACATCAATTCAGCACTGCCATTGCTGAAGGGAAGAGGTGGATCACAGCCCTGGAGGGGCTGTGGTCCCAGGAACCAGCAAGGGGCTGTCTCCTGGATGTAGGGTCCATAAATGCCATGGGTTATACACACGTTCTCACAGCTGGGAGCCTACAAAAGTAATAGAAGATACCTTCATGGGAGAGGTTAGGCTTGCTGTCAACATGAGCGTCACATTGAAGTCTGACTGCCAGTAAAACTACTATACCTGGTTCTCCTCCAGCTTTTACACTGAGGAATCTCAAGGCATTAACTGTTGAGAGTGAGCAAGTCCCTGAAGAGCAGTGCTTAGAAAGCCTGGCTTCATGATGATTATGGGGCTTCTCTAACATCTAACAGTATGGCTGGGCCCATTCCCCAGCACATGGCTAATAGAGAGCACTGACTCGTGTCTCTGTTCTCCTCACTCAGGTGTCCACAGAGCTCCCTGGAAGACCCCCAGCTCCATGGTTCTTACTGACCTGTTTCTACCCAAATCACAACAGGGAGCAGAGGGAGCTCTGTTTTGGGGCTTGCTCCCACAGGGATGTGCAGGCTGTGGCCACGCTCGCTGCGGGTCATGCAGTCAGCAGCAGTGCACGTTCAGGGCCAGCGGCCAGGGACGCCCAGTTGTTAATCCTGCCTTGACACTGACTCACTGCATGGCCGTGGGAAAGTCATTTAACCTCCCTGGTTAACCTCCCAGCCATCAGGAAGAGCCAATGTTTACCATTCTTTCCACAGAGCCCATCACAGTGGTGTCTGGCCTCTGAACAACAATCAGCACCGATTCACAGAATAGTTAGAGTAGGAAGGGACCTTAAAATCACCTTGTTAGAACCCCCTGCCATGGGCAAGGACACCTCCCACCAGACAGGGTGCTCAAAGCCCCGTCCAACCTGGCCTTGAAATCCTCCAGAGATGAGGCAGCCACAGCTTCTCTGGGCAACCTTGCAGAGCAAGATGTGCAATTAAGTGCTCAATGGTTTAATGACCATTAAGCCAGTAAGACAGTTTCACCACTCTTAGAGTGAAGAATTTCTTCCTGGGATCTAATCTAAATCTCCACTCTCTCAGTTTGAAGCCTTTACTCCTCATCCTATCACTATGTGCTCTGATAAAGAGCCCTAAGCATCTTCAGCCCAAGTGGCCCTGCTACAGCCAGGAACATCTCTGCTTTTCATTTGCAGAGATCCCAAGACCTCCTCGACCACCCACATGTGGCAGAGCATGCACAGCCTCCAGCACCGGCACTGGGCTCAGTGATCCTGTGGGCCTTCACACCCATCTTAGGGCTTCAAGGTGCAAGGTCAGCCTCTCAAGAGCAGCCCAACATCTCCAGCTTTTCAACACGGCCTGGAAAAGGACACACTTGACAGCATGGAATCCCAAAAGAGAACAGCATAGATCCACTTGTGTAGCAGATTGAGGCTGGGAAACATGCTAAAACACTAGCACACTGAACCACTTTGGCTAGGAAAAACCCGGCGTCATTCTGCCCCAGCTCATCTATAAACTCAAGCAAATTGTTTGCATAATTCAGACGGTAACAGGAACCCTAACAACTGGTATTTTCCTGTGCTAATCTTGCTGCACGCAGTGTAATATTTACAGACAAGAGTTCATTTTTGGCAGTGTGTGTAGAATTTGCACCATTAACCATTCTCATTCCTTTCTAGTTCCCTACACAAAGCGCTGGCACCCTCCTGCTCGGCAGTCATTTCCTACTTCCCCTGGATTACATTCACATTTCAAATAGAAACAGTAACCTTCTCTCCCCATCCCAAAAGGTAGAATAATATTGTTGGGCAATGCCAGCAGCTACCGTGTCCCGCCCCAAAGGCGGCTACAGTTCAGCAGTGGTTTGACAGCATTGCAAAGGCACATGGAGAGCAGGGACGGACACTTGGCCATCAAAATATTTCATGTGTAGAAATAGATGTCTGTTTGCAGCATGACAACAGGCATGGGCTGGAGGAAATAGGAGAAGGAAAGCTTGGCCCAAAAACAGTCGGATGACCCAGCCTTGCTGATGCCCCTGAAGCTTCACCATGAAGTTCCCCAGAGTAGCATTTAATGGCACAGCTCACTCTGCAGTGTGTGAGCTGTGTCTGCTCACAGCTGTGACATGGCAGGGAGCAGAAACCTCCAGGAAAGAGGGTGGCCCAGACAGGAGGTGTGCCAACCCTGTCCGAACCCTTCTCTGCTAGCCACAGGTTGCAGGGGAGAGAACACTACAAACACGTCAATGAGCACACAACAGGGCATGCAGGCTTGGGTTTTCAAGTTTTTAACATTAAACCTGTCCTATAGGTTTCCAGGACTCCGGGGAGCTGGTCTGGATGCTCTGATCCTACTGCACAGGACTGACTGCAAAGCAGCATGGCTGGGGCATAGTGTCATCCACTCGGATAGACAAATGATTCACATTGTGGTTTCCAGAGTATTTTCTTGCCCTAACAATCCAGCCAGAAAAGGTCTGGGTGTCTCAGCTTGCTCACACATCCTGCTGTCACTCAAGGTGACTGAGGCATTGATGAGCTATTAGTCACCATCATCAAAGAAAGAAGCAGGCAGCAGTAAACATGAGCAGGAGGGTAGTACACGTCCACCTCTTTGGGTAACACTGTACCTTCCGCTTCCATACACACTGCACAGTGAAGCTGCTCAGAAAAGCATACCAGGCGTTCATGGGGCTCCCCATAAAGTGAGAATCCCATACCACTCCCTTCCTTCCTGCCATAGCCAGTGCCAGGTGTGTTCTACACTCTCACTGCAGCGGTTGCTGCAGTAGCACAGGACCAGCATGGCCCCATCAGCCAGGGCTACTCCAGGCAGCCAGGGTTTGCTCTTCACATCCCGAATTGCTCCAACCCACCATTTGCACAAACACTTCCTTCTTCTCAAGTAGCAGCAGTTTCAGGTTTTTTTAATTATCAATTTATCATTGCAATGCAAACGATTAATTATCAATTTATCGTTGCATGCAATGTATGTTTTCCCACAGCAGAGAACACTCCGTCTGCCCAACCTATTGCAGACCCCAGTTAAACGTCCCTTGGGTCTTCTGAGGCAGAAACTAAACAAAATAATTTTAAAACAAAAACAAAACCTTCAATATATAGATACAGATGTATATGACAAAGTTTGCAGGAAACCATCCAACAAAGCAGAGAGGTTTAAGAGGACAGGGGACACACAGAAGTGTCTGCCTTTGCACTTGTCCATCAGTGGGACACAGGAGGCAGCAGCCCCACTGCCACAGGAATGCTGGGCAGGTTTGGGACCCAGGACTGACTCCTGGTGCTGATCCAGCTCTCCAAGCACTCGGTATCCAATGCAATTCCTGCTACCAGCACTGGCTGGGAATTTTCCCCATTCTGCATCCCTGAAGCATCCTGTAGGTACTCAAGTGCACGGTGACATACTCACACCCAGAGCTCAGCCAGCAAGGACATCCCAGTAATGACAGAGGGGATGAACACACACCAGCCACTAGGCAAGCCCCATGCCCTCAGGCTACCAGCTCAAAGTGGATGGTGGAGAAGGAAATGGGCAGCGCATGGCAAAGGCACATGGAATGTTTTCATTTCTTCCAAATTGAACGCCAGCCCACAGCTGGGTCAGATCTGCATGCTGAGACTTTCAGTGCCAGGAGAAGCTTTTAGGATCAGCTGTGGAGGCAGGGATAGAGGAACTGAGAATAAATTTATAAGGAGGCAGACATAGACTGGATAACCCTCCTTGAACTCAAGAT
Source organism: Jacana jacana (assembly GCA_013400555.1). Taxonomy (NCBI): domain Eukaryota; kingdom Metazoa; phylum Chordata; class Aves; order Charadriiformes; family Jacanidae; genus Jacana; species Jacana jacana. Next base: position 95,935 of record VZTM01037306.1, on the reverse strand, counting down.
ATAATGTAGAGTAAAAGGAGAAAAGAGGGAAAGATAAGAAGGGAGAAAAAAATAAGGATGAGGGTGTAATAACAGACAGGAAAGAGTGGCACAGAGATAACAGAGCTGGAAATAAAGGCATCTGAAGAGTAGCAAAACTGGGAAGACATCTGAACCAGGTTTTTCCCATCTGCCTCCACCCGCAGGCTGGACTGTTTCCAGGACTATTCTCATGGCAGCTCCAAATTTATTCCCTGATGCCATCTGCTCCACAGTTCCCCTCCACACACGCTCCGGACTGGCACTTCTTCCCATCACCTGTTGCTGACATCGCAGACCTCTGGCTGCTGTTGAAAGCCAAGTGACACCAGGGCCTGGAGGGAGCATCTGCGCATAAATCAAGAGCTGCTTTGTAGACCCAGCTCCTGTGCCCCCTCTGGGCTACGTCAGGGTTGGAGAACAGAAACTGCAGCATGGTGGGGTACAGGTAGGCACCATGCAGACCCATGGCAGCAGCCCCAGGACATACAGGCTCCAGAGAGGAGATGAGAGGAAGGTGCAGCAACATAAGGGGCTGCACAGGGCTGGGTTTGAAGCAACTGTACCAAGAAAGTCCATTTCCTCTTATCTCCAATCCCACCTCCCTGGGGTTGTTTGCTGTATTATAGATAAGATGGCAAGACTGTATCTTCCAGCAGCAAGGATGCCGAGTACCTGCTGTGTCCATACAGTTACATTTAGACCTTCAGTACAAGCTCAAAAAGGGACAGCCCCAAAAGGCTGAAGATTTTTTTTTTTTACATCTCTTGGAAAGACAAATGTATTAATCTTAAACTCACTGGGTTAAACCTGAGCCAAGTTTCTCTTTCCATCTGTCTTCCACATCCTTCTGCCTCACCTTGGTCTGTAGAGGGGACTGAGGGTGCAGACAGCAGGTGGGGAGGCTCAGCAGGCTGCCCACAACCTCCCCGCATGAACTGCAAGGTGGCAACCACAGGTCTGAATGTACCTGGACACTGAACAACCCTAAGGGGATACAAAGGCTTCCTTTGCTTCTCTTGGGAGGAAGATCCATACAAACTGCCAAGATCGTCCAATTCCAATGCTTTGTAAGAGCATCAAGCCCATAACTGAGCTAAAAAGCCTCAAACACAGCATTCGCCCCTTCCTTCCTATCAGTCTTATGGCTACATCATGAACAGATCCACCCAACAGTGCCCAGTTTGAGCAAAGCTGCCCTTACACAGTGCAGCCAAATGGGAAGTCCTCCTCTTAGGCCATCTGCCCTGGGAAGAGCAGAAATCAGCTGGTTCTTTCAAGTTCATTTACCACAAAAGCAGCCAAGGGTGCAGGATTTACCAGGGAACAGGAGCCATCAGGCATGGGGGAAGCTGCCTGTGGGTCCATGACATGGAAGCAGTGGGGAAGGTCTCCAGGTTAGCATCCCAGGACCTCAGCAGCACCATGCTCTCACCCACACTGGCCAGGGCCCTGCATTCAAAACTCCTCTGGAAGAGTTTTGGGGTTTGGGCTCGCTGCAGTGCCTGGAGCTTTGGCTGTGGAGCTCCAGCTACACAGCAGCAGCAGTGTGCCCTCCATGATGGCAGAGACATGATGCCTCTCCGTTACCTACAACACTTCTACCAGAGCTGATGTGGCCCTTGGAGGAGCCCTCTCTAGGGCCAAGCAAGCTGCACCACAACTCAGTTATTCCACAAGTTATTACCCCAAAGCTTCACGCTTAGGACAGCAGAGCTCTTTAGGGCAATCTTGGCCAACTGCAAGTATTGTTCTTTGTCCGGGTTGAGATGCAGTCACATGGTGAATGAATGACTGTTGGAGTCAAACATGAGACAAAGTTTGCCAGTCACAGCTTTCCCCCCATGGCTTAATCCTGGCTTCAATGCTGAGAAATGTAACTTCAGTCCCTGTCTAATAAATACCACACTGATCCCAGCCGGGCAGCATGGCAGTCTCTTCCAGGAAAGATGAGGTCTGTTGAACACTCACAGGGATATAATCCTACCATACCCACACAATAAATACTCACGTCAGGGCTTCTCCAAGTTGCAACTAAGCCATCACTGAAATAATATTTCACATCTTCCACTACATTCTCTGCACTCCTAATTGCTTTCAATTACTTCTCATGGACATGGCAGCTGGCTGAGCAATGCTCTCCCCCAGTGAAGTTAAACAGCTCACTGTGGAGAGGACGGAAGGAAATATTTGCATCACTGCTTGAGAGCTAGGTCATTCACCTTCCCTGGAAACCTACCCACCACAAGTTAGAAATTAGCACCTACCCAGACATCAGCTACAACACACATGCTCTCCAGCATCCCCGCTGTGGCTTTCCAGTGGCCCTGTCATCCTCCTGCGTCCATGCGACAGGACCCAGCAACAAGAAGGACTTTCAAGGCTGCAGACTATGTCCAAGCTCATCCTCTGAGGGCTGAAAACATTTTTGGTGTGATGTTTTCATGTTCCCAGGAAGTTGCTGGGCGGACGGTTCTGCAGACCTCCTTCCTCTGCTCAACAACACATTGTGCCAAGTCAAAACCCCACACAAGCGGTACTCTGCAAGACCAAGGAGCCTTGGTCTTTCCCCTTGAAGAGCTTTATTTTCAGGGGAGAATAAGAAAGGGCCTTTTGTAGATGGACTGCAATTCTGGTAAAACTCACTCCAGAAATTCAGCACATGGGAGACACTCAGGATAGAAAACTTCATCTTGGGTGGTCAGAGATGAGTAAAGTAAATGCTTCTCAGATGAGGGCTGGGCAGAAGCACACTACCTGGCTAAGGGTAAAGACAGTCCACTGCTTCAATGAGAAGGACGTGCCCTTCCAAGCATTGGCATGCCAGTTGGGAAGACTCCTGACACCCAGCACACCATCAAAGCTCTGCCCGAACTTGGCACAGGCCCCAGGGCCATGTCCCGAGCACTGATTTAGGGCTGACAGGAGGCAGCCCCAGCATACAGGTTTAGCAGGACAACCAGCCCATCATCTTGGGCACAGGACAGTTGCCTCAAGTGAGGTTAGCATTTGGCTATCTACATCTTCATTTGCTAGAGAGCACTGGTGGCCGAAAAGACCATATCACCCTTGTTATGTGGCCATTTTAAAAATAACCTTTCCCAAAGCCCTCCAGTGCATAACCTTGTGTCTGTCTCGGCACTGGGAGCCGAAGGAGATCAGCTTGCAGGGCTGACGGGTATTTTTGGGCACTCTGACTAATTGTCAGGACATATGCTAGGCATACTTTACAAGGAAAAACAAAGCTGCAAAGTCCCCTCCGGTGAGGCCTATGGGGTTGGATTAGTCACAAAAGTTATTCTCAGAAACCTCTGCTTTGGGAGGGTTTGATTTTATTTCCAGCTTCAGATAAGTGTGTTATAAAATGGAGGAAGGGATCAACTTCCTTGCACCCAGCCAGGTGCTGGGCCACATTGCTGCACCACCACCACAAAGGGCAGAAGAAATGGAAATCCTTCACCTTGAAGTGGCATCAAATTCGCAATGGCTTTTTTGGCACCACATCATGTGAACACTCACTGGCTGTGCCAAGGAACCTGCTACAGGACAAGCCAAGGAGGAGACACCCACTGGAGAGGGGTGATAAGGCCCACAGACACCCACTCATTTGTAAGATGGAGAAATGGTTCAGCCTAAGACACCTTGCTCTGGTCCTGCTTTATTGCACACTTTCTCTGCTGAAACAGATGCCGTTTAACCTTCCTCTTGGCCCAGGCTTAGTCTGTAGCCAGAGTTGACTTCAGTCACCATTCACATTAATATTTTGCCAATCAGCCCATTAAGTCTCTCATCAAAGCCCTGTTCATTTAATGACCACACATTACCCTGCTCGGGCTGGCTCCTTACCCCGCTGCTTTTGCAGGGAAGCTGGAGTCCTTGCAAGACTAGGAGACCACTCGCTCTTATCCCACTCAACTTGCCTTGGCTGCCCTTTCCCAAACTCGCCTCCAAGAGACTAAGGACTCAGACAGAACCAGAGAAGTCAGCCGGACTTCCAAAAGAGCCTGGAACCCAGAGAAAGGAGCATTTTGCCACACATGACCCTTTTTCTCCCCACACTCATGAGCAAGGGACTCCCAGCTCAGCAATTCCAGAGCATCAATGCACTGCAGCCAAACATGAAGTCCACCTCTGAGGCCAACTGCCCTGAAAACAAGAGAGATCAGCTGCTTCTTTCAAGCTTGTTTACCATGAAAGAAAGAATTTATTTTAAAAGAATCATGATTTGCATCTTTTCGGTTGTAGTTCCTTACTTCTCCCAATCCTTCACCAACCTCATCAGCTCTTTACTCTTACGCTAGCACTCATCCAGCTTCATTTCTCTACACTTAAGACAAGTTTGAAAGCACCTATGTGCAACATCTCCACAACACTCTGGGGCACACAAGCCCAGAGCAACACACATTTTACCACCACCATGCAAGGCCTGGGTGCACTCTGGCTTTCTGTCCAGTAGCTGTTGTGATACTTTAAGCCCCACTGCTGTCTCATCCAGCACTGCTGGCCCTTACACTTGTGCTTTCCCTTTTCTCTAGCATACATCAAACCGTATTCTTTTCATTCAGCAGAAACACTGCAGCAAAAGCATACACACCTCAGGGAGGTGAGAGCACTCTGAAGTCTTCACCACTGCTTTCTGCATATTCTTCCCTCAAAGCTGCATTCCAATTTCCACTGAGAAGTGTTGTCTATTCAATTTCTAGTAACAGCATTAAAATGTATGAGCCATTTCTCTGGAATCAGGGATAATATTTTCAAAGTGCCTATTTGATACTGGAATGTAACTCATTTTTCATAAAGTGATAAGGATCACGGGTCTCCCTGGAAATCATGTCAGATGAGAACTAAGCAAGGACTACACTAAAAAGCATTCACCATGGGGTCGGTTTAGAAAATTATTCTCAGGTTTATAAATAAATAAATAACAAGGAAAAAATATCCTTAAATCTTTCATCAAGGTTAGGATTCAATTTCAGCCAAAACCTCAGAACAGGGCTCAGCCCATGCGCAGGAGCCCAGCCCTGGTTTGTGGCATCAGGACGGAGGCAGTTTCTGGAGGCAAGGGCAGGGGAATTCTCCTCCCCACAACACCCTCCCACTCTAGTTTTTTGATAACCTAGCAAAATTTCAGTTGCTTTTGTGTGTTTGGAAATAAGATCAGCAGACTAACACTTGGCGAGAGGCAGTTCAGCTGAAAGCAGTGTGGAGAGGCAAGGTTATCTAATATGAGTTATTTCATTTACCTCCCAATTGCTGAAATAGCAAATGCCTTCATCCCCCACCTCCACAGGGGTGGGCCAGGGCACTCAGGGCCAAGCGAAGGTCCCCTCTCCTTTCCTGTGCTCCCCCCAATACTCTCCCAGCTGCACTGCACCTTACAACATTTCATCAGTGCTCACTCCTGGAGCAACAGGCAAAGTCTGTGGACTGTTACATTTATTAAAGACACATCTTGGAATAAGAAAAATAACATACTTAGAAAAGTGCTTGATTTAAAACACAGAAATAAAACAACTGGAGTTGGTACAACTACTTATGTGTTTGATTAAGCTGTCCTCTGCTCTGTGGCTGGATCCAGGCACCAAAAAAATTGATTTTGTTTTCTTTCTCAAGTAGTAGTGAGACAATAAATTCAGGGACAACGAGTAGCACAGTCTGCAAAGAGAAACAGCCCTTCTCAATACAGTTGCTGCTGGCTGTCAAACTACTGTCCAAATCAAACTATTAGAGGATCGTCTCCATGTGACAAAAAAGCAGCACTAATTGCTCACAAGTGCCAGAGAAAACTGTCAAAAAACTAAAGCAGATGTGAAACAGTGAAACCGCTTTTTTTAAAACCAGCTTGTGCAGCCTCATTGCACAAGAGCCCACAAGCACCCATGTCCTGCTGGGAATGCTACAGGACAATGGGGAAAGGGTAGGGTTTCCAAATCATCAAGGACTTTTCCTGCAATAGCAAGGACTCTGCTCTCCCTTTGATAAAGTTATGCCTCTCGAGCCAAATTGTCTTCTCAGCTGTGCTGGAACAGCCCAGTAGCAACCCTTGTCTGCTTTATGCCAGGGTTGAGCAAGGTTAGGCTTGGTCACGTCCAAGTCCAGGATCTGAAAAGTACAGCAGTGTTTTCAGTTGCCCAGAGACAGCCAAAAAGCAAACGCATTTTGATACCAAGTAGGTGAAAGACTGGAGTGAGGACACAGGGAAGAGAGACACTGCAGACCTGCAGGGGTGCCTGTCCTGCTCCTAAACAGTAATGCCCACTGCTCAGCCCCATGATGAAGAGTAGAAGCAAAGGAACACCAAATAATTCATACATGTTAGACATGTTGTGCTTTATCTCTAAAGAGTGGCTGAAAGCCAAAGATAAAATGTTGTGGAGGAGTTCGTTATCTGCCTGCCAGCTCAGGTGTGGGCAATATGGGAGACATGGTGGACAGACCTGGCCCAGGCATCCCACCAAGAGCGCTACCAACTATAAAATGCAGATGTGTGCAAGCTGAAATCATGTCTCTTTCAGCCAAATCTCACTTAGTTATAACCCCTCACATTAAAAATCACCTTCTTTCAAATGCTCATCTACTCTAAGTATTAGTGTTTCATGAAGCTCTTTCCCAGAGCTGGTGGCTGAATGCGCTGGTGGCTGCAACAAAGCTGCCCAGGATGCTGAGGGACTTGGATATGTCACTAAAGCATTTCCCACATGGCTCCAGAGAGCAGCTGGAAAAAAAATCCACCCACAGGCCTGGAAGGGACTTGCAAGAACACAGAGACAGATTGCTCCATGCTTGTAAAATTATAATTAAAAACTTCCAAAATACAAAAATAACTCTGCAGAAACCCTTTTCATCCGTTGCTCCAGAAAGCCATGATGTTAATCCAAAAAAACCTTGTGTTTTTACATCATGTGAGTAGGTTCATAGGTTACATTTTGGGGGCTCAGCTTTTGTCTGCATTTGTGCCATTGACAACCGTTACCTGTTTTCAGTCACTGTACTCTGTCTTTAAAGTATCAGTGAAATCCATCAGTGGGCCTCTGCTAAGTGGCTTATGCATTGCTTCATCAAGACAGCTGACAGGCAATATGGTGATGTATTTCTACATCATTTCATGTATTTGACAACTCAGCAATGGGGAGCAAAACCCAAGAAAATGGAGCTGCATAGACCACTGCCACACGTTTGTCAGCTTCTCCCCTGCAGCATCCTAGTGCACAGGGACAGGCAGTACTTCCTCCTACAACCAGACTTTTTGGTTAAAAATTTCATTTATTCAGGAAATATGAATTAATTGAATGGAAGTACCTCTGGAAACACCTCCACCTTAGCAGAGAAAGGTGCAAAGCTCTGCCTGTATCCCTTCCTGCTGGGCTGCCAAAGACCCAGTCCTGCCTTTCCAACCAGCATGGCCAGCAGTCCTGTGAGAGCCCCCTCCAATATCAACCTCTATCACCCAGGTCTCAGCTCTGCAGCAGAGAACAAGACAGCCACCTCCCTGCTTGTAGTAGCTGCTCCCAGACTGCCCACTGTACCCTGGCAGGAGATGACCCCCATGGCTGTCTAAGCGCAGTTCCTCCTGACACCTAGAGCCCTGTCTTTGGGCTCATTCCCAGGAGCAACTGCAGGGACGGACAGAAAGCTGCAAAACCCTGCCATTAGCATCAGCCCTTCAAAAGCCAAGTCCTGCTCTACTTAAACTGGGGGTACTTCTGGGTGAAATAATGGCAGAGCCCAAATTTTCAAGCACCTGCCCCCAGGTACATTGTGGAAGAGGGTGAGGTTTTCCCCAAGTCCTTGCTCCTTTGCCTAGAGCAGCAGCAGGGGAGAGGCTCAGTCCATCAGATACACCTAACTAGCAGTTTAAAACAAGCCCTTGTCTACCATTCAAGCATCTAAATTTTCCCCACAATCCCTGCACAGGGATGAGTCTTCAAGACACGGGAGACAGCAGAGGAGACCACCCCTGCAGCACTTTAACCCACTCCCGGGGCTCTCCAACCCACCAGGAACATCACCACCACACTTCCAGGAATTGCAAAAAGCCTGGGCTCAGCAACCAGCCTCACGCACCATCCCCGGCTCGGTCTCATTTGCAAGGCAAAAGCTCTCTGGCAAAACAGCTCGCAGAGCGTCCAAGTGTCGGTGGAGCAGACAGTGCTACTGGCGCTGGCTCCCTTTCCATCTGGCTGCTCCAGCTCAGGCACCAACACTACTCAGAGGATGAGCTCATCGCTATTTCAGGTCGAATTTGCACTTGGCAATCTCCCTGGTAACCAAAACAAATTACTCATTGGTTTATAGCAGATTTATTGGTTGTTTGTTTCAGCATCTACTACAGTACACAGAGAGCTTCACCACATTATAGCACCAACACAGCCTGAGGTAAGAGCGTGTGGAGGACGGTATTCCAGCCATTGCTATGGAGATGGGCTGCGTTAGCACTGGAGGTCAGAGGGAACACTAACTTAGGGCCCTACCCCCATGATATAAAACCACATAAAGGAGGTGTTGAGATATGGTCTTCGCTCACACACACCCTTCAGGGCAGCTTCCTGCCACCCCAGACTCCAGATGGTAGCCTCCTCCAGCACATCACACTGTTTGTTGTAATCCTCTCCAGTCAGAAACCAATCTTTCCATGAAACAGGTATCAGGAGGGTCTGACACTAGCATATCAACTAGCCCCAGCCATCATCAGCTCCATGTCACATGTCCAGACTACAAGAACATGGCCACTTATAGGTCTTCCTGCCTGTTTATGCTCTTGAGCAGGAATTTCCTCCTATTCATCATCACATGCATCTGCACAAAGTGCGCTGAGAAGCACGACTAACCCCAGGGCATTTGCCTGCTTCAATCCACAACATAGAGTGCTTGAAAGAGATCAGCTGTGTCTGGTTTTCTGTCACACCTAGACTCGAGCCAAAATAGAGCTCAGAAGTTGCCCAAATCACCTTGTATGTTTAACAAAGGGTCTGGGGGTTTTTGCTGAATGCATTTTTTGCAAAAAAGAGAAATTCTACCCTGACCAGCTCAATCCAGCAAGCTGAAAAGCTGGTCCAGATATGTAATCCATGGCTGAATCCCCAGGTCAGCCTTCTGAAATGAAAACAGGCAGGTTGTGTCCCCAGCCCACTGCAAGAGACCCATCCCGCCACAGACTGATCCAGAGTCAAAGCTTCCACCTTCAGCCAAATAAAAATCATTGTGGTGATAAGAGTATAAAAGAGAAGGGAAGATTGCGGCTAGAGGTAGACAACAAGCTCGTGCACCCAACAAAGCAAATCTGGACAGAACTAAACAGATTTGCATCCCCAGTGAGTGCCTTTGTGTCACTGAGAGGTGAAGGTGGTTTATTCTCCATCCTGCTCCGATGCTGCCACCTGGGCCATTTCCAGAGGCAGCACTGAAATGCATTATAGATTAAGTGGCATTTACCTGGCAGGCTGTCCCAGAGGGGAAGCGTGACTGGCTTTCAGTCAGCAGGGTAAGGGTAGATAGGAAACAGCATTTGCATGTGTTGAGTGAAATATATAGCTCTGTGTATTTTTAAAGTGAGATGAGACCAGAGAGAGAGGGGAAGATTCTTGCACCCTGGACTGCTCATGAGTGCCACTGCAACAGTAGTGCCAGAAGCAAGACCAGGTCAAGACAATGCTTAGAGACACCAGGGAGTTTTCAAGTGGACATGGATCAGTAGGAATTGCTCAGATTTCTGAGTGAAGACCACACAGCCCTGTGGTTCTGGAGGTGCTGTCTGCATTGGCATTCCCTCAAATGGCCAACTGTCCCGTGGTTAACACTGTACCAAAGAGCAGGATGTGCTCCAGGCCCCCAGGATGCTTTCAGAATCCTTCCACTGCCTCCACGGGTTGTTCATCTGAACAGACATGAGCTGGAACGACTCATCCAACCGGATTAGGTAAATCATACTAGAAAAAATCCCCGTCGTACCCAGCAGCAGTGTGAGTGCACACATCTGTCTCAGGGCAGCATGTCTTCTGGGAGGCTGGCAGTCCTGAGGATGACACACCTATGGGATATTTTAAAGAACTCTCTGCTATGTCAGCAGAGGGGCAAACCAAGAGGCACAGAATGAAGTGGAAAAGGCTCAGGAGTCCAAAAGTGAGATGATAAGACAGAAGCTGGAAAGAAAAGCAGGCAGTGCCTCAGAAGTGACTAATTCCAAATCTTTGCTCCAATGTTTATTATAGAAAAGAGCAGATAAGAAAGGCAGCTGATGGTAACAACTGCCAGGGGCAGCCAGTCCCAAGTTAAATAAATACCAAATGCCTTGCGAGTAGGTTGCCAAGCCAGAATGGTTCCCACAACTTGGGTATTTCTTTAAAAGAAAGTACATAATTTTCTCCCACCCCAGCATCCTATCAACAATGGGGGAACTATATATAGGGTGATTTCATAGTTACTCTTAGGGGGATCTTTGGTGAGAGACCACTGGAAGCACATGAAAACTGAAGAGCTGAGAGCCAATTCCCTGCAGGAAAGCCAACTAGCAACCACTGGGGGCTGGACCAGCCATGGCTTTAGCAAGATGAACTGCTTCTATTTTTCTTAGCGAAGGAAGAAAGGCACATCTAGCACACTGGTTCAGAAGACAAGGTTTTGGAGGATTGAGTGGATTTTTTTTTCTCTCTGGCCAAGCAAAACAACAGAGCAATTCTGCCAGAAGCTCTGAAGTCCTCTGCTGCTTAGACGCTGGTATAACACAAGAACCTTCACATATTAGGGCAGCCGCTTTGGCATCAAAGGTAGCTTGAAGCAAAATAGATGGACCATAGATGGCTACAAACTGTGCCTCTCCCTCAGCATAGCTAGCACATGCAATTTCCTGTTAACAGTAGCCTCTTAAAGCCATTTTTTCAGTAAATAGACACCACTGGAACCAGCCATCATTGATTTGAAGCTCTCCCTATTTCAAAGGATCAAAAGGCATGAAAGTCTCATGTCTTGAAGGCAATCAGGAGGATTTTTTTTAGCTATTTCTCCTGTTCTTCCTCCCCGTCTACACCAGAATGGACTCATTTCACTGTAGTTTTGCAGTTTAATGAATGAGCTGGCTCTGAAACTGGCTCTCATTTTAGTTCAAATTATTAAACCTCAAGCTATACCTGTCAGGCAGCCTCCAGTGGGCAAACATTAGCCCCCTTTTCCACTCTGGTCTGGTTTCCCCTTTCCAGGGATGGAAAGATATTAGAAACAAGGAAGCCAAAAAGCCCCCCCCAGTGCTTGTTCCCAGCAGGGAGCCAGTTCCCTGCAGGAAGTTTTTTCCTTGTTCTTCATTAGAGGCCTGGGTGACAACTGGCATTCTGCATTTGATCCCAACAAACCATAAAAGCAGCTGTATCCAAGCACTTTTAATCCCTCACAGTTAACGACTGTTGACTGCCTACTCAAATGCCACACAGCCAGCTCTGCCAGGCAGAGGAAGATAGGGAAGCATCCCAAATTACATCAATCACTGGGGTCAACTCAAGAAACAAAAAAGATCAGGCACATCAGTGGAATTAGTGGGTCTTCCGAAAACATCAATCTGAAAACGAGGTTTTGAATTTCCTGTTTACAAAAAGAATGCAATTCTATAATACCTTCCAAACCAAAATTATAACACTGCCTTAGAGTTTCCAGTTGGGTGCACAGCAAAACACCACCCCTTCCACTCTGGGCTGCAGCCTCCTCACTGTCAGGAACCCTCTCTTGGCTCTCCAACCTTTTCCAGGGCACTCTTTAATTTGAATGGTTTTTGAAAGAGTGTTTTCTGAGAACCCATGCCATTCCAGCATGGGTTTAATGCAATCCTTGCCCTGCTTTTGAAAAGTTCCAAAGCCCTAAATGTCATTTTAGCCCTGTCCTGCCAGAGGACATGAGCCCTATTTGCCAGGAGAGAAAGAGCTGTTTCCTCAAAGGAGATGAAAAAAAAAATGGAGAAGCATAAGAGCATCCATCCATCCATCCGTCCCCCAGATGATACCACTCTCTCTGCTCTGACAGCAGGAATTTGCTCTGGCAGCGTTCTTGGCACCACACATGCCTTAACTGCTCTGAAAGCACTGGGGGCCAAATCCTGCTTCAATACACGCTGCAGGGGCGTGCAGGGAGGGTGAACGTTGCCCTGCCAAGAAGGCCTTTTTGTGGCTTTCCACATACTAGCTGCGAGCAGAGCAAAGCCTTTGCGGGAAATACTTAGAGCAGCAAAACGGGTTGGTCTCTGACAGGACAAAGATTTTTGGCTGTGGGCCTGGGGAGGGAGAGTACACGGGATGCACAGCACCTGCACCCCTGGGTAAGAAGCTGGTACAGGACTCTGCTCTCCTGACACCCACCCTTTCTTGACACCCTGCCTGTTTTATGGGAGTGGCACCCACCCATGGGCTCTCTCCCAGTCCATAGACTTCATTTTAGCCTAACTTTGTGACTGCCTCTAGACACCGCGGAAATAATTCCCTGCACAGAGCAACTCACTATCCATCTTTAAGGAACTTTATTCCCTCAATTTACACATAATTTCAGAGCCCAAGTTTCTGCAGTATTTTTGCTGACCCTGAAGGTTCCCTTTGGAGGCAGGTGGAGGGATAGCAAGGAGAAAACCTCATCACAGACCAGCCTCAGCCTCTCAGATCCGATTCATTCCTGGGTGACATACCCAGAGCTGGCTATGGGCTGCCCATCTACAAAACACCACAGTCAAAGCACATCATAGAGTTGAAAAACACTGGGCTTTATCCTGTCTCTGAACCCCAGAGAAGCCCCAGTGCCTTTGCTCCTACACCCAGACAATTAGCTGCAAACAGGGATTTGCCTGGGCCCAGGGTTAAAAGAATTGAAGCCAGAATATATGGCACAGTCCTCCTAAAACAATGCTGCAGAATCGGAAGCATGAGTTTATCTAAATAGCAATTAAGGCTTTAGAGTCCTAGTGTCTCAAGAGCCATCTGCTTAAAACTCCTCTCCAAATCGGGGTATCTAAATGAAACATGAGGTCTCTTTCTTCCTCCCACACTCACTCTGCCAAAAATCAGACATGAAACGACTGATCTCAGATATTTCTGCTTTTTTAACTCTCCCTGTCCACATCTTCTGTAATAGAGAAATTAAAAAAAAAAAAATCCCAATTAGTCAAGCTGAATTATTTTATTATTTAAAAAATACATTTTAAGCTCAAATCACAAGTCAGATGTAGGATGGTTTATTGCATAACCATTATTTCTATTACCCTTCCAAACAAAAGTGATCCCACAGTTAAAGTTACAGAACTGCATCTGAAATCTCAGCTTTGCTACCTTTGCACTCTGACACTCAGAGGGCAAGGTGACGATGGCTGGGGACCACAAAGGTGAGAGCTGGACACTGGCTGGGTGGCTCAGCACTCTCCCATCTGCTGGTGACACCTGTATCTCCATGCAACCAGCAGCCAGAACCAGAACTCAGCCATCGCTCTTCAGGAAGCTGCTCTAATTTAGGAGCACACACCCAGAGCCTGAGCAAACTTTGCACGTTGGTGGTGGTGAGGTTTATCTCTCTGCATTTAACACCACTTGGACTGCAGGTCTAAGCAGCACAATGAAAACGGAAAATGCTAAATATAGGCTGGAATGGACTGTATCATTAGCAAAGATCAGAGGAATTTTCCAAGGTTCTTTAAGGAACTGACACCTAAATCCCTCAATGCATCCCTTGGTGAGTGCAGTAAACTTACTAGGACATCATTCACACAGGCTGCTGAGGGGACAATATTATTCCTTGTTTACATCATTAGTTGTTGCCACTGAAGCACTGGAAGTTTCAGCCATGTCCCAGCTCCCACTCAGTGGGAGTGCTCAGATCTGTATGTACTGACAGCAAGTACCAGTTTCTGAGACAGAGATGGGGAAGATAATCACAGCCACAATACCCAAGAACCACACCAAAGGAGCATGTCTCCAGCAGCACACATGTAGCATAGGAAGGGCTGTGGAATATCCTATAACATGGACAACCTTCTTTTCACATAGGTATTACACAAAAGGAAGTAGTCTCCTGGGGACAAGGTTGGCAGTTACTTAAAGCTTTTGTTATATCCTAGTACCACGGGTGTGGATATAAGTCATATTCATGGGATATGGATTTAGATCAGAGACCAAGTGCATTCTACAGCATCAATCCCCTATTCATGGACAGGACAGGAACCTGACAGGGCTCCCACCAGCTGCTTCAGACCGTATGTCCGAATTTTCCAGTTGTGGTACAGTTCGATGGAAAGATTGCTTCCGAAATAAAAGGCCAGCCAAGATGGGCTGGAGAGTGTTTATTTTCAAGTGTTTGAGTGCCATAAACATTGTCTCCTTTGAACAGCTGCCATTATTTACATTCAGGCAGAGAATTATACCAGCATACATGGAGGCAAGCCATTGTTTACAGCAGGGAATAACTTCTCCTGATCAAAACACTTCGAGAGTCCAATCCTACAAACCTCCCCCAGCCAAAACTCCAAGAGCAGTACAAGTCATAAAACAGCTGTAAAACTCCAGCCCCAAACTGGTTTCTCAGAGTTGCAGTCCAAAACCTTAGCAATCCTGTTCCACCAAGATCTTCAGGGCTTTTTTTGCACTTGTGGTGTTACCTCTAAAAACCCTAACCCACATTTTTCTAGCCACACTTTTTAATAATACCTATTCAAACCCCACATTTTTGAATAATACCTATTCAAGAATGGATTTTTATATACTGAGCTCTTTAAGGAGAAAGTAAGAACTGGTCTCTATTCAAGAATGCCGTACTTGGAGGGAGGAGCAGGGAGAAAAAAATAGAGAAGGGTGGTGTCACTGAAGTATGTGGGTGCTTTTATCATTAAAAAAGAAGTTTTAAAACCATATTTGGTTGCTTGATCAGCTATTTGCTTTCTACATCACGGCTTAAGAATTTAATCAGTTTCCTTTCTGAAGTTGTTTTTGTTTTTAAAAAACACTTCCTCTCACAAGGTAAAAAACTAATTAGTAGGTGGATTGTTTTAATCATTCTTCCCCTCCCTTTCATGCGCTAGATTTCAGTGATTTAAAAAGCAGCCACATCCATTTCTAAACCACAGACTGGCTCCTGCTTACACAATACAAACTGGACCATTAACTTATCTTTCACCTATTTCCTAAAGGAAAGATTAACGACAGAAACACCCAACTTGCAAACACATGGGTGAATAGTTTCACTCATGCAAGTGATTCCACAAATCTAGACAGATACAAGGGTGCAGTACTTGTATAAAGATAAAGCTGTTTGCATTCACACAGGGAGAGCTGCAAGTGCAGCTTGTCAGAAATCCTGCAACTGCCCAATATGCCATAATACAGAAAGAGGAAGCTGTGGTAATTATTAGGTAAAAGCTTGCATTTCCATATACCCCAATTCTGTTACTGCCAGCTGGCTCCCACGATTCAGAGGGTATCGTTCCTCACCTTCTGAGAGCACATCACATCACCTGAGAGCCCATAAAACAGCCACTGCTTTAGCTTTCCTCCCCAGCGGTCATTAAAGTCGTCTAAGAGGCACGTCTAATCACCTGTCTAGGAAAACACACAGCTGACAGCTCTTACACAGCTCTGTAACACTGCAAATACTCCTTAAACACCCACTCTGCTGGGAAGCAAAGAGAAAAGCTCTATTTATACCCCAGTGACCACCTGTACTTTCAAAGTCACCACCTTCCAGGAGGGAATACGTCTATCAGAACAAGAGAATGCAAAATAAATCAGAAACAAGAATTTAGATAAATCCCATCCCCAAAACACCCCATAAAACAGAGGCAGTTTCTGAGGTTAATTCAGTGATCCATGAAGAAACTGCTTGCTAGAAAAAGTGTTTCAGAAGTACATTATACACCCCCAGAACATCCCGTTTCCCCCAGCCCTGCTCTCACAATCCCTTCCCCAGTAGAAGGGTCGCAAAGGGGAGCAGAGACCCAGCTCAAGCCCAGAAATCCAGAGATCCGCGGAGCACGGGATGCTGAAACGCTTCCTGCCCGGCCAGATGATGCTCAAGAGGGGGAGAGAGAGGCATGCGCTTACTGGCTGCCGGGGAGCTGCTGCGGGGCGGCTGCTGCCTGCAGGATGGGAGGGATGGACCGAGCTCGGAGCACAGCACCTCAGCAGCCGGATTGACCTGGGAATGCTCCGGTCCAGGGCCGTGCCTCCAGCCTGGCAGAGGCAACACGCCTGGGCTGGGGTGTCCAGCTGGCGGGACAGCCGCTGCTTTGCCACTTATAGCAGGGAGGCGTGTTGCAAAAAAAGTAAATTAATCCAGCCAATCGCACTGTTCCTGCCCGGGGAGCAGCTGGAGTGGGGGAACAGCCTCCTCCTCCCTGGGTCCCTGCAGGGTCCGTGGGGGAAAACCCACCCAGCAACAGCACTTGGCCAGCATAGCTCTTCCCTTGTTTCCCCACAACAGCAAAGCGCTGTTACTGAGAACCGTGGGACTCACCAGGCTGGGCAAAGTCTTGCTGCCCACAAAGTGCTAGGAGTCGTGCTCCCAGACTGGCTCACACAAGGAAAATGTGCCACAAAAACTTCATCTTTGGGTGGATTTGTCACCAGCCTCCCATCCTGTCCAAGGTACCCTCTCTCAACGCTAAAGCTTTTCCTGGCAGCTCTGGTACAATGCGTGTCGCCTTCAGGTTCATTGACAGAGTTTCCAGGACAGAAAACAAACAGAAGTGACTCATGGCAAGTCAGCAGCCAGCAGGGAGGGGAGAAACCCAGCTGAAAGAGCACAAAAAATATGATGCCAAAAGAGGTGTATTTTCTTCAAAGCAGCAAACATGAGAGCAAATACTATCAAGTAGCAAGTTATTCCTATTTTAGACAAATCTGCCTGTTTGGGCTGCACCACACCGGACAAATCTGATTGCATTCACATCTGTTTTCTTTTCCCCCTCCATTCTCCATCCCTTATCCCTCACACACACACCTTTTGGGTTTTTTTCTGCTTTTATGTCTTCCAAGTTTGTCCCCACTTTCTTACATGCTTCTGCTATTGGGTAAGTGGTCCAGCAAGTCTGTCTTTTAACAGGAGGTGCTTGGGTTGGAGCTCTTGCACTACAAATAGGTGGTTTTGGTGCCTTGGTAAGCCAGAGAGCTGCTGACTAATATCAGGAGAGGCTGGGCATCCTGGTGGGTATGCTGGATACACTGCTAGTATCCACAGAAAGCAGATCATTATGTTTGGGACAAGGAATGTCTGTTTCTTTACTAAAATGAAATAAACATTGCATAAGAGGAGATATACTCTCTTTACAAAAGCATTTGTATTCCTGTGTGTCTTTATTCTTTTAATAGGTAAGTCCCAGGCTCTTGGGCACCCCATCATCCATATTAACAATATTCCTAGCACTGAGATGAGAGCACTGGGTTGCCCAGAAGCTCAAGGTCAGACTATCACTACTTGCCAAGAACAACTTCAGCCATGCATAAAATACAGATGTAGAACACCATCATTATTTATCATTACGGACTGCAGTTTATTGTTTTTCAAAGGAATCCAAGTACTCATTTCTAGCTCACTTTTTCAAGAGCTTTCCTGACAACCATAAAACTTAGTTACCACCAGCAAGAGCTTTCCTCTAGTGGCTGTCTGTCACCAACAGGAACATTAGCAAAAGCCCTCTGCCTCCAAAGCAGAGGCAGTGCTTAGTGCTTAGATGATAGTGCTTAGATGATTGCAGTTGCACACCTCTGGGATTCATGACAAATCATAGAGTACCAGGTTGGAAGGGACCTCAAGGATCATCTGGTCCAACCAAAAAGCAAAAGCAAGATGGCCCAGCATCCTGTCCAGCTGAACCTTAAAAAGTGTCCAATATTGGGGAATCCACCACGTCCCTGGGGAGATTATTCCAGTGGCTGATTGTTCTCATTGGAAAAAAAAAATAAAAATTGTCTTGTGTCCAATTGGAATCTCCCCAGGATAAACTTGTACCCATTACCCCTCTTTTCCGTGTGACTAGTAGAAAGCGAGTCTCCATCTTCTTTGTAGCCACCTCTTAAATATTGGAACATGGTAATAAGGTCTCCTCTAAGTCTTCTTTTCTCAAGGCTGAACAAATCTACTTCTCTCGGCCTTTCCTCATATTGCAGGATTCTCAGTCCTTGNAGCGAGTCTCCATCTTCTTTGTAGCCACCTCTTAAATATTGGAACATGGTAATAAGGTCTCCTCTAAGTCTTCTTTTCTCAAGGCTGAACAAATCTACTTCTCTCGGCCTTTCCTCATATTGCAGGATTCTCAGTCCTTGGATCATATTTGTGGCCCTTCTCTGGACCCTCTCCACCTTTCTCACATCTTTTTGCATAGCAGGGACCAAAACTAAACACAGTATTCCACATGCAGCCTGACAAGTGCTGACTAGAGCAGGACGATGACTTCTTTCTCTCTGCTGGTGATGCCCTTCTTGATGCAACCGAGCACCCTGTTGGCTTTCGTGGCTGCTGCAGCACACATTCACTCATATTGAGGTTGCTTGAAAACGAACTATTGACCACTACCCTCTCGGCACAGTCTGTCAGCCACTTCCCCACCCACCACACAGACCACTTGTCTAGACTGTTACACATCAGTTTCTATAGGAGGAGGCTGTGGGAATCCATATCAAAAGCCTTGGAGAAACCCAAGTAGACAACATCCACCACTTGCTTCACATCTTCCAACCTACTTTGTTCTAGAAAGCCTTTGTCAGGCATGATTTGCTCTTGGTGAATCCATGCTAGCTTTTCCCAGTCACAGAGGATAAGATCCCTCAAAGATAAGGCATTGAGACAGAACGTTTCCAATTAGATTAATCAAGCTAAGAACTCCAGGAGAATCATGAATCGTAGAGTGTTGGCATGTAAAGACAAACTAGAACTAGATGACTATGAAAACGTCACCAGGATAAGTTACCTGCAGCCACCTCCTGCAGGGTTTCTTCCTTCAAAGAAAGGAGCCTCCCTGCTTCTGACAGCAAGCAGAAGTAGTAGGACACAAGAGTAGCAAGGGTCCAGGAGCACCTGTACCAGTGGAGCTTAGTTAACGCCCCTTCTCCAGAGACTGGTCAGTGCCCTTGCCACCACAGGAGTTTTGGAGACTGACCCCATTGCATCTTGGAGGAACACTACTGCATTATGCATCCTGGAGAAGCACAAGCACGCTGGTAGGTGAACAAACCCAATGAGAGGTACGCAGCCCACCAGAAGCATAACAAGCAGCCCATTCCAGGGAGCATCCTCAGGCTGCTGCCAAGACCCTCTGCCTCTTATTTAAAATAATAGATGCCTTCCATATACAACACAAACTAGAGGTTTCGTGGCTAGATCCCAAAGACCAGCTGCCATCAAAATCAACTCAAAGGCAGCATATGTCTGTCAGCCTAACACAGTAGCAGCTAAATAACAGAATTGATCTATTTAACATGCCTCTTGCTGATTACAGCAGAGCAAGTTGTTACCTGAGTAACTCATTTTTTCGTGTTAGATTGTAGCTCAAGGCCTGTTCCTACACTTGCTGCATCCTCCAGATCCCCTTAGCCTTCCCTAGCTGGCCCCATAGACATGGTGTCACGTCCAGAAAAAAGCAGCAGAAGGCACGAGGAACAGAGCAACCACTCTGCCCCACCTCCAATATTGCTGTGCCTGACAGCGAGTGAGCATCTGCAGCATCAGACCTTAAATCTGCATACTTCAAATGACCACTATACCTGACAGAGAAGAATTTCAGTGCTCTGAACCTCATGCATATCACAACAGCAGCTTTATTCTGTTTGGAAAAGAACAAAAGATGATTTAGAGAGCAAGGACAGCACGCAACTAGAGTCAACGAAAAGGCACTTGGGCATTGCCTTATTACAGATACAATATAGCACTATAAAAATCTCTGCCAACACATTGGATTAAACAAGAATAAACTGCAGGAATGACACAACTCATTTCAAAGGATTGAGACTACACTGAGTCAACCCCATACTATCACCATTGCTTGCTAAGGAATATAATCGGTTACCATGCACATTGATTTTTGGCAAACAACAATACTTTTTTAAAAAAAAAAAAAAGAAAAAAACGAAAGTATTCCAATGCTCCAATATATCCTTGACTAGTTATCCAAACAAAATGAACTATGAGCAGAAGCACTTAAAACTGAGCCAGTTGAATTACTCGCTCAAGTCTAACTGCTAAGAAGCTTTATTTGGAAATGGTGGAGCTTGTACGGTTACGGAGGGAGGCTGCTCTACAGCCAAGGGCTTTGCAAGAAACCCCACAGATCCAGATACTATCCCAAAGCTCACCTCAGACCATGTGCTTGTCCACACCGGTGAAGAGGACATGCTTTGCTTCATCCTTGGGGGTCTCCATACTGGTTTCATGAAATTGCTCTGCAGCCGCCAAGAACACAAAAGTCTTCCACGCAACAGGGTCTATTCTTGCAAGTTGATGCTCTGTGGAAGGAAGCCACATGCATTTGGGGGTGAAACAATGCAGAATAACATTCACTTGGCTGTCCTGGTTCTAGGTGCCTGGCCAGTACTAGGGGTGACATACCCCACCTGTGGTATCCCCTGCTCTGGGCTGACAGTAATGACAACAACCACACATGAAGGGACACAGCTACCCCACTCACCTCTCCTCCATGGGACACCAGAGCCATGACAACAAGGATGAAATCCCCACACAAGCCCACCTGCCTTCTTCCCCCGGTATGGAAGTCTGGTACCTCAGCCCACCCCCTCAGCTGCCCTCCTCTCCTCCTCAACTCCAGGTGAGGACAATTATCACTCCTCCTCATTAACTGTCTCCAGACAGACCTCGGTTCTCACAAACAACATTGCCCCTTCATACAAAAGAGTAAGAAGGGGCTCTTTTTTATCTTCTAGCATTGTGGCCTGAGGAGTACAGCCATTCTGGGGATGAGATACCATTACAGACCTCTCACATCCTCACTAGCTCCCCTGGATCACTGCCCAATTGATAGACTTTGTCGGTATAAACACTACCCCCTCCTTCCACTGGCCTCTGGGAGTCAGAAACCTTCCTTGCAGAAAAACTCAGAGCTCAGCCACACGTGCTGGGTGCTCCCATGCTGCTTCTGTGCTATTTAACTGTCCATTATTGCGTGTGGCAGCCAGAGCCAAGCCCTGGTTTGGGGTGGTTGTTTTCCCACTGGCATATAAAGCACCCATGACCCACATAGTGCTCCTGTATGAAAAGGTGAAAGGAGAAGAGTCACATTGGAAAGCATCACCTCAAACCCCTGGTGATGGCCCCCTCCTCAAACTGTCCTTTGACTTCTCCAAAGGCTGTTTTTAGCCCCAGAAGCACAAGGGAAGACAGAGGGCACTGCAGTGAGTAATTTCAAGAGATCTGAGAGAGAAATGAGCATGGGGAAAAAAAAAAAGAAAAAGAAATAGGGAAAGAGATACAGCAACGTCCCATCCCCTGAACCATCCCACCATTTTGTTGCCACAGGAGAGAACTCATGGCCAAATTGAACCCCTGCCCTGCAGGCAGCTGAGCCACACCTGCCACCTGAGGCTAATTACCTCACAGGCTATTAGCAAAAATCTCCAGGCGGGCAAAGTAATGGAAAAGCTGAAACATTTGGTAGTTATTCCCCTGGAGGAGTGAGGGTGGGGCTAGGGGGTTATTTGTAACGGTGAGGCTAAAACATCAGTGATGTAAAGCCTTTTTCCGTGGAGTTCAAACCCATAATGTGGCTGCAAATGAGATCATTGCAACCTCTCTGTCCTTGGTGGGGAGCAGCCAGGCTGTCGAGTGCACCCCGGCAAAGACCAGCCACCAGCCAGCTCCATCTCGGTATTCGCTTTGATTCTTCTTATTGGTGTGGTTTGGAAATCATCTGCATGCACAGGAGTGAGGGGCTACGTTGCTGCTGAGGGACATCAGTGGATCTGCCTTCAGCAGTGGCTTTGCAAACCAGCAAAGGGTGGGGGAGGAAGTTCTCCTCAATTTAGGGGGCAAAACAGTAAGACACAAAAAAAGGGTTGTGGTTGTGTGGGGCGACATGCATAAAATTGCTTAGCTTTCCACCAGCTCAGGTCAAAATATGTCTGCAGGATAGCCCTGCAATGCCATCAGCAAGCCTGGATCAACGGATCAAAAAAGGGTTTTCAAAAACTGGACAACCACCTGCTGAAAGACAGCCATCAAACAACCTGTGAGTAATTACAGGGAGTGCGTTACTCCAGGCATCACCACGACTCAGTTTTTCCTGAGTGACACCAGAACCTGCACTCTGAGAGAGGATCCAGCCAGAGATTGTTCCCACCTTTAAAAAGCAGCTGCAGGGATGGCTCAGCTGTCAGATTAAGAGGAGCGTCTGTGTCAGTCCACTGTCTGAGGCCAAAATGCTTCTCCCAGTACAAGTTGCTCCTCTCATGCATGGAAAATTACAAAGGTGACTCCCATTTATAAAAGATGATGTACCAGAGCACCACAGAAACGGACCCATCTGTTGACTCTCCTGCCCCAGCAAGGCTACAGTTTGAAAAGGCAACAGAAACTAAGGTTTCCAACTGTCTTTCCAGCAACATTATAAGTTTTCAAGGAATGTTGGCAGCAGTCGCAGCTATTTATGCACAGCCTGCAGGGGGCTATTCAAATACACCAGGTTTGCTGCAAAGGGCAGGGCTTGAGGTTTTCTGCTCCATGGCCACTTGAACCTCAGCATTTCCATCCATATTCATGCTCTGGATCCCAGTGTTGTTTCCGCTGCCCGTGGGATCACAGGGAGCAGCAGTCAGCTTGTGGGCACAGGCATCGCTCCACCTGAGCTCCCATGGGACACACTAGCCCTGTCCCACCTCTGCCTCCCCATCCCCGCACCCCAGCCTTGTCTGGTCTCATGGTCTGTGTAAACCCTGTCTAATCCTGAGCAGAGCCCACAGACTGAAGCATGGGGGATAGTCCAGGCAAACAAATAACTTTGCTCCTGCAGAGCTACTGCTATGACTGAAATTTTTCAGCCACCATCTGTTGAAATCAAGTACTGGGTCACAATTCACTTAAGTGTTTCCAGACTTTGGCCTTTCCAGCAAACACCTTGGCCAGCTGCTAAACAATAACTGAAATCCACCAAATATTGGAATATTTGCATAAGCAAAACAGATAAAACTTGAGGTAATATTTGGTTACTGTTCCTTATCTGTTGGTCAGCTTGGTCTTTATTGGTATCTATTTCGATAACTGGATGGATACGTATCCAGAGAGAGTTAACAAAGAAAGAATACTCATATCAATGAGTTAAAGGGATAGTAATATACTATAAAGTTTTACATTTAACAAAGCAAAGGGATTTGTAATAGTATGTGTTATGGACACCTAAAACATGGTTATATTTATCTTACAATACAGAATTACCCTATCAGGGGTGGGTTTTTTTGGTGTCAGGATCACCAGGAGTGCCATATTCCAGATTTGAAAAGATGACTTCCAAGATTCAGACTGAAATTAGGCCCTTAATTTTAGCTTTAGATTTTAGTCTCGGAAAAAGATTAATTCAAGGTACCCACAGGCTAACAGAAGTAAAATAAGTGTTTTGATAGCAGAGGAGGTTATTGAAGCATGACAAATGGCCAAATCAATTAGGAAGCTGGGGACCATGAAGAAACACAGACAACTGGATTAGATGGTTGCAATGAACAGGAGAAGTGATAGATGCAGCATGGGCTGGGACTTACAGCATTAGCCTTCAGCTCAAGCGTCCTAAATTAAATTCCTCACCCTGGTACAACCTTCTTGCTTGACTTTGGCTGAGTCACACAACTTCTGTCCCTCAGGCACTACCTGCCTGACTCCAGGGCTGCTGGCTGTGCTGTGGACACACTCCAAAATGGAGAATTTATGCTCAGTGCCCGCAGCCCCTCACTTAGCTGGTTTGTGGCTGTCTTTGCCCTGTCTGCCCTGCCAGGTGAAGGGGTTCACCTTGTGCCTTGGGTTCCTGTGTGTATAAAAAGACCTAATAGCAATTTTTGCTTCCCACGTGTTTCTTAGGGAGGTGTGTTATCAAAGGCTGTAGGTGACTTGGCTTCTGTTTAAAATGCAAGTTTGCAACGACGATGGGTAGGTGGAAATAGGACAACCTGTCAGATATAAGAGCACCCCGTGGAGAAGATTCAGGTTCAAAAAGCAGAGCTGGAGCAAGGGACTCCCACAAACATCCTCTGTGGCCACGACCTCTTCCAGACTGCTCAGACATGGGACGGGACACAAGTGTTGCACCCCAGCCTCCTCTGCTGCCTGCTCTCAGGGTGTCCACCTCCTTCTGAATGCAAAGCCTCAAGCTGGGGACTCTAATAAATGTTCTGCTGGCTCTTCACATAGGGATTTTACATGACTCACAATTAATGACATTGAAAGTCTTATTTAATAAGATGGCAGCTTATGGCAGCTGAAAGTATGCAGAGGCTTTGTTGTGCTCCAGGGTACCAACCCAAACTGCCTACATCATGCCCATGGCTGCACCAGGGACAAAGTGAAGAAAGAAGCCACTTGTCCAAGGACATGGCTGTGATCTGCCCCAGCGGCTGGAGCTGAACTCCAGCCCAGCTCCCCAGACCTGAGTGCCTCTGGCTAAATCAGAGTCAAGTCTTTTTCTTGTATATAAATGCGCTGGGAGTCATACTTACTACTCAGGGCTGTGCTGATGATAACACAGAGAAGCCAGGTAACACCTTTCTGCTTTTTCTGCTTCTTCCTTGTGCCTGACAGCACTGGCTGTGCAGGGATTTTTACTTTCTTTGTCAGATCAACTTTACCTTTGCTAAAACCTTTGCTATTAAAGTTATAAAGCTATTTATGGAAGGCTTAGTCATAAAGAAGGTTGGGGGTTTTTATTCCCCATCCCCCCCCAAATTTTTTTCCCTATATCAAACAAATTAAGTGAACTGTATCTCCTTAAATTATATATGCTTCATGTTAGCTTCATGGTTAGGCAAAAAGTAAAGCTGTGTGTGCTTTTCAAAGGCTTTGTTTCACAAACAACAAAAAAATGGAATAGTCATGGGAAAATCACAAACCATTTGGTACTAAGGAAATTATGAATGCAATTTCCTGAGTTCAGTGTGCTGAAGGAGTGGCAATAAATAGCTGTCAGGCAGCTTTCTATACCAAAAGATTTTAGATATAATACCTGGCTGTGAAGGAGATTTGTCTTGTGCTGAACTTATGCTCTCCTTCCAGTTCAGATGGGATTTTCAACTGATTTAGTTCAGCTGGCACAAAGGGAGCATGGGTGTGTTTTCTTCGGCTTAAACCAAGTTTTCTGGGAATCATCTCTTATGCAAAAATGAGCGAACTTGCTTCTTTGCTGCATTCTGCTGAAGTGATTTAAAGATGGTTTGAAGTCAAAGCTGAAAGAGACCCAAGAGAAAGATCTCAGATACATGCATGGATACAGAGAAGCTGTCTTCCTGCCACTTCCAAACTGAAATAAATATTGTCAGTAAAAACAGATTGTGATTTTTGTTCCTCAGCAGCTCAAGTGAGGGTTGGGAACAGAAGAAACTGAACCAACAGTAGGGAAAAATATTTGGCATTAGAGACTCTGGATCTGAGGAAGAATGTGAGAGTTATGCAGAGGCTGCTTAGGTTTTGGTGAAGGAGCCTCTCTCAGAAGACTGATACACTATAGCAAAGGGTGACAGAGCCGACTGCTAGAGGAAAAGGGCTCTGGGTGCTGTGCATTCACTCCCCACCTCCCTCACAAGCCCCTGAGTGAAAAATGCTGCAAAACTGACTTTTGGGGGCTTTTCAGCATCTCATGTCCTCCTTCCCAGAGCTGCAGGATGGGATGCAGGGGATGGGTGGGTGGTGCTGTGATGTGTCATCACAGACAGAAACAGCTCTTGCTGCCAAAAGGAGCCAGTGCATGGCCTGGATGCTGCTGCCTCGGGGAAGTGCCACAGCAACACCCCCGACTCCCATCAGAGAGGTTTCTGCCCCTCGAACAACCCTGCCAGTGTCCTTGGCAACTCAGAGCCACAAACATCAAGTGGCAGGAGCCAAGAGGGACTGGCCAAACATGAAACCTGGTAACTGGGCTATAAATATTTACACATTGCGCCTCAGCTTTACTCATCCTGCTGCCTCAGGAGCAGGGACAGCTACAGAAGTCCAGGTATTAACTGTCCTGCTTGTCTTGGTCCAGGACTTTCAGCTGGACCATAATCCCCACCGTCTCAGTGTCCTAGGTCAGATCCACTGCCAAGGGATGCTCCTTGTCTTAGCCCGAGGTGTCAAGGCATCCTACTTGGATTTTGGTGCATCTTCAGCATTAGATATGCCCACCCCTCCCCAGATCAGCAGGGTCCAGGCAGCACTGCACTGCCGCGAACACAGCTGCTCTGACACCGTCTGGGCACAACTGCCTGACACCCAGATGGGTTTTCCCCCTTAGGGCACTGAAATTCAGTTTTGCAAACATTGCTGAGACCCAATGCTGGCTATGGAATCTCAATTTAAATATCTGTGAAGCTGGGATGATCCATTTTTTCCAGGGAATGTTTTACTCAACCCCTACACCCTTGTCATGAGTGCCATCAGTTTATTATCAGCTCTGTCATAGGATCACAGCCAGATTCTAGCTGAAGCAACAAGTCACTGATGGAGCTGGGTTTAGGCATGTAACTGTGCCAAATGGCACTGGCTTCTCCACAGTGGGACAATAGCATTCAGCCCTTTAAGGCATCTGACCCAGAGCTAAGGCATTTTATCGACAGCAAATATCTCAGCAACAAAGCTCCAACTGGTGAAGCAGCTAATGCAGAGCAGAAACAAAGTCACGAGATAAATGAATTTGCCTTTTGTAACAATTTGAGCATTTTCATGTGAGCGGCAAACCCAGCTCTGAAGTCACAGGGTGGAAAACATCACCCAGACATAGCTTTTGCATTTGCAGTATTGCATCCCTTAACCTGCCTTGTCAGAGGAATCCTTGAAAAACAGACACCAATGCTAATAGTGACTCCAGGCCACTCAACCAGACATGATTTAGCTAAATAACCTTGGGATATTCATGTCTCTTCCAAAGATAAAAAATATAACGAAGTATTTGGTGAAGAGAAGAAATTTATATTAAATTTGGCCCTTCTGTCACTGAAATCCAGAGGCATTTCCAATTCTCTTATTGCAGATCTCAAAAGCTGCAGAGGCTAGAAGAATTCGTACAATGTATCCAAAAGCACCAGTGATTAATATTAACTGCCTGGGAAAAGCAAGCAATCTGCCTCTGCTGTTCTCCTTCCTCTTGCACCTCTGGGAGTTTTAGGAGCGAGCCATATTACAGAAGAGCAGATTTAGCCATCCACCATCAAAGGGTGCAGAGGAGACACTTCAAGGCACTCCAGAGGATGAAGATGCTGCCTGGATGCAGGAGACACACTGCCCTTTGCTGTCTTTAAGGTTATGTCCTTGGACCTACTAAGCAGCAAAGGTGCATTTTGGTACAGGCCAGTGCTGCAGGAGGGGTAAGGGGGGCTGTAGATGGGATGCAGGCGCAGAACATGCCTACTGTGACCCCTCTCTGGTTTTCTCTGATTAGCCCCTTCTAAATCAGGCAAGGGGGGTGGAGGTGGAGGTGGTAGAGGTGGTCAGGGGGTTGGCAGGACATTTACTGCTACCAACACTGAAGGGGACAATACCTCCCCTTCCTGCCTTTGGAGAATTAACAGAGCAGGAGCTAGCTATGGGCTGTGGACACCAGGGAACAGAAACAAGGAGTAGGAGGGAGATGATGTCCCTGGAAGAAGGATCAGGCAGGATGCAGGCTAGAGAAGTCCCTTACAAACAAAGAGGGCTCAGAGGTGGCTGTCAAGTACCTGTAGCTCTTGGCTGTAGTTTAGCATTGCTTATAGGAAGAGGAAGGGTAAGGGAAAATATTTCTGCTGCTGCCTCAGCTGAGGCACATTTAGACTGCGAAATGCTTTGATGCTCGGCTGGTTGGTGTTTTCCTATTCTCAAAGCATCCTTTGCACTGTGGAGACTTCCCAGCCCAGCGCCCATGCGGGGAGTCTGGAATACCTGACCTTGCTGCTGTAGGTAGGAGAGCTGACATGTGGTGTACAGCTAATTTATACACTTTTTGTCTTTGTTCGCATTCCTGGGAGCTTAGGCATACAGGAAAGGGAGCAATGTTCACACATATCCTTAAAAGTAGCTATGACCACACTCGTCTGCGAAACACACAGGGTTAGGAGATTGCAACCATATATGGACTCCTTGGGGCTGGAACATCGCTGGCACCCCTCGGAGGAGGACAGCCGGTGGAATTTCCTATGAAAGGTCAATTAATAAAGACCAAATCCTTTTGTATATACGCCTGTCTAAATATTGAACAAGAAAGTTCAAGGCTTTGCTACCCCACAGTCCTGAACCTTACAGAGTCTCCTGCAGTCAATAAGGGATCTCATAGCCTCTGACCCAGGCTCTAAGCGCCCAGTGTGGACTGTTAGGGCTGGAGTAAGGCAAAGCACCAAGATGGGCTGTGCAAGTGTTGCATGCCCCAAAGTAACATGCTCTGGAGCCCCACATTCCCAAACTCGATTCTGAGAGCAGAGCTTTGTACACCTTTGGTAGCAGCCTGCAACACCGGGTGGTGACAGGCTGGAATTCTGCTTTGGGGTCTCCAGCCACAGCTTCATCCCTAACATCCCACCTCTGCAGCAACCAACCCTCCAAGACTTTGCCTCGCTTCTTCCCAGGCTTGTCCAAGGGCCAGCAGCCTTCAGGGACATCAGACACACTACCTTGCCATGCTGCTCTTCTTTTAGCTATGGCAGAGAGATCAGGGGACTGAGAACCAGCCTGTCCCCAGTGCTGCTCCTGCCAGCAAGGTGCATAGCAGCTTCTGATGTTAATGTGGTTGAAGGCAGGAGGTCAGTTATAAATGCCTTTAGATTAAGTGACCCCCACATCACTCTTCACTCAACAGAAAGCAGAGGAGGTGGAAAGCAGCTGGCACAGGCAGTGTTTGAGCTGAACAGTGTTGCTACATTTACACCGGACACAGAGAGTACACAAATACACCCACAGTCTCTGGGCTCTCTCATCAGCTTGGCAGATTTTGCTATGATTGTCAGCAAGGACACTGTTTCTTCATTTCCCTTTTACTTGCCTCATCTTCCAGTTAACCTCCAATCACAGACACATGTGGCCAAAAGAGTTTTTGCAATAAGAATATATTTGGGCCCACTAGCATCCAAGAGGCACTTCCATCCCAACCTCCTCTTTTAATCCCAACAAGATATTTCCTCCAGAACCCTCTCCACATCTGGTGACAAACACTATTTTGGGGTTGTAACGAGCAGGAACCAAGTAGAGAGAAAAGTCCTCTTGCAACAGTGTAAACAGCCACCATGACCACAAATTGGCTGCAGGTGACAGCAACTTCTAGTGCTAGGAATAGATTAAAGACCAGGTGATGCCCTGTCAGAGCTGGGGAGCCTGAAAGGAGAAGCACCATGGAGGAAGGTGTCTTTGCAGGCTTGATGCTGGGAGCTGTGTGTGTCTGAACCAGCTCTGATACTTGTCAGTCACTCCAGCAAGGGCTGCAGCTTGCCTCTGAGGGGCTGTGCAAGAAGCTTGTGACCACTCACCTTAAACTCCTAGTTATAAAAGCCTAACAGGGCGAAAAATGCCAACAAGCAGCTGGCCTTAAAGGGGAAAGCAATATGTGGGGTAAATGTACAGCCTCTGAGCCACCTCAACTTCCCCCAGACTCCTGATTGTTTGAGAAGGTGGTGACTTCTGCAAAGGGGCTCAGGGTGTAAGAGCAGTCGCTGTTGCAATGGAGTATCTTCTCTTTTCTGCAGATGAAGACTTGAGTTGGATGGTGCATAAGACATAGTGAAGACGGCAGGGGCTGGAGACGGCCTCTGGAGCAGGGATGGACTGGCAGCCTCTGCACTGCCCAGACTGTAGGAACACAGTGATGATGGACAATTACTGTCCTTTCCAACATTGCCATCTAGAGGACCCAGCAAGGACAAGAGCTCCTTGCAGGCTATGATGAGATAAAGAACAAAAGTTTGGGGTATTTTTCCGATCTTACTCACATAGGATCATAGAATGGTTTCGGTTGGAAGGGACCTTAAAGATCATTCAGTTCCAACCACCTGCTCTGGGCAGGGACACCTCCCACTAGACCAGGTTGCTCAAAGCCCTGTCCAACCTGGCTTTGAACACCTCCAGGGATGGGGCAGCCACAGCTTCTCTGGGCAACCTGGGCCAGTGTCTCACCGCCCTTACAGGAAATTATTTCTTTCTACAATCTCATGTAAGTCTACATAAATGCTTCCTCAGTGTGACATGGAAATGGAGAACCAAGTGCATAGGACTGTCTGTGCCTGGGGCATGAGAATACAAGATTGCTCTAGAAACAGACTTGTGATTTCTCTGAGGCTTTAGATACCCAACACTAGCCCGTTTTCCCATGTTTTACTGATCCCACAGGAATGTGGCCAGCTTGACTGAAAGCTGTCCCTCATCAACTCAAATTCAACTGAACTAGTAAAATAGGGACCATTTAGGCTCTATACACCTATCTGTGGTACAAGGCCCCCTCCCCAGCCTATGCAGGGATCACAGCGTCACAGAATTGCTCAAGTTGGAAGGGACCTTAAAGACCACCTAGTTCTGACTCTCTGCCATGGGCAGGGACACAACCACTAGACCAGGTTGCTCAAAGCCCTGTTCAGCCTGGTCAACCTGGATCTGCCTCATCCCTTCTTCCAGTGCCTCTGAACAGCATCTCTCCAAAATCTTTTTGCAAACCCGCCTGCAGTGCCCTGCAGCTGGGGAGGGTGGACACATGCCAGCTGGTCCTACCTACCTTTTGGGCACCTTGTTTCAACAAAACAATTAATTTGCAAGGGGTGTGCTGCACTTCTTTTGAGGGTTTGCAGGGGTGAAGAGCTGCCAAAAGGCATTTGTTCAATTGCTGACCTACGTCCTTGTTTGCTTTACGTGCCCGAGTATGACCTAGCCTGGGCTGAAAGGTGCGCCTGCAGCAGGATTAGTGGTGGTGTCAGGATTTTGAGGTGTGAGAGTGCACAGTGGAATTAGCATCATTTCATAGTAAGAAAATAAAGACCATTATCTTCTGTCCTGCTCCCGTGACTTCCAGGCGCATTCGCCACCCATGACCAGCGTGGCACTGGACATGCCCTTCTCCCTTGCAGATTCAGGTGCTTTCATGAGCTGCAGCCAAGGCTTTGGCAAATCCCAGGGGGAGAGGTCAGGACTTGCCACCCCACATGAAGACCACAGTTCCTTTAGAAAGCAAAACATACATTCTCTCAGCTGTCCACTGCTATGATGGGAAGTAAGTGCATTTAGCTGGGTTTCGGGGTCTATCCTCCTGCAGCGATACAGAGCTACGAAGAATGTATTTTTATGCCTTTCGAAAGGTGAAGGTTGTCCCTCGTGAATCAAAGCCCCCTAACCCAGATTCGTGAAGTTTCTGAGATGCCCTCTGTATTGAAGGACTGTAAAGCACTGTGACAGCACATGGCAGCAAAAATATGGCAGACAGGAGAATTGCCAGGAGCCCAATTGCAAATTCAACGACAAAAAAAAAAGGGACATAAGAGCCCAGGGAAGCTCAAGAGCCTCAATCTTGCAAACACCCCTGAAGCAATGTCTCTCAGGCAGGTCCACCCACTGCCCCAGGACGAGGGAGCAGCTCTGTCCCACATGTATTTTGCTGCTTGTGGAGGAGCCTGGGAGCTGCAGCAGCTTTTAGCAGTCATCAGCTTCTCTTGGCTCCCCAGTGCCTGTTTCTGCAAGGGAGGACAGCCCCAGGGGTGGGCTGTGTCACAGGAGCAGAGGCAGGAGCATGGTCCCCAGCCCAGCAGCTGCCTTCCAGCCCCCAGGGTTCAGCATCAGCATCCCTGGCTGCTGCTGTGCCCGCTGGCCAAAGGCCATGAACAAAGTGGTCTGAAAAGGTCAAGCAGCATGTCATCACTTTGCTATAGATTTATTTCCGTGTGAATTAATGAAACGGTACACACAATTCCAGAAAAAAAAAAATTTATAGGCCCATAATCCTTCTTTCACAGTACAACGCAACAGTAAAGGATTTAGTCAGTGTAAACAGAAGGTCCAATAGTGATCATCAGCTATCACGGATCAGCTGCACAAACACCACAACTACAGAGTTAATGCCATTACCACACAAATTGACAGTACTAGTACAAATCATAACTTTACCTACAATGCTTTTTCATGTGCAAAAAACCATGAAAATTCAATTTACAGAAGAAGGGCACCTTCTCTAAATCTTCGTGGGGGCTGTAAACTGCCTCCTCGGGGCTGTCTTATCTATTTGGCAAAAGGTCTTGGGACCCAAGGTACCCTTAACTTCATCTGTAGCACACAAGCCATCAGGGCTCTGCACCTCGCATATTCTCTGCTGCAGCAGGACAAGAAAATAATCAGCCGAGGATGAATCTGAGTCATTTATCAAATCACTCCTGAATTTCAGCTTCAATTCATTCATTCACCAAGACTATTCAAAACAGTCCTGGTTATATTATATGTGGATCATAAGAGTTCACATGTAACTCATAAAATCATCATTTGTTACCTTTTTTTTTTTGTTTAATGTACTAACTGATCTATCACTGGTGTCAAAAGCTGAGGCTTATGGTAACGTGTTGGCAAGCTTCAAGAGAGTAGATAAACTGAAGTCGAAGGGACAGAGAATGAAAGGACTGCTACCGAAGCTATGGTAAAACATGATGCTGTGGCCACCTCAGCTACTCTGGCCCCTGGGGGGCTGGGATGACCTGGGGCAGAGCCCTGCACCTCCCTGACCCTGCGCTGGTGCAGGGGACAGAGGCGGGACACGGGCTGTGGGAGGGGGCAGGACCGTTCTGCACCTCCTGCTGCACCAACACCAGCTTTTGTAAATTGAATTCAGAGTCAGATTAGACAGGAAAAAACAAGAGGTAGTTATTTATCATACCTCCTCAAAAAGGCAAAACAAACGTAAAACAGGCTGTGGAAGTGATGCAGTAAACCTAAACTCAACAGGTACCTGACTGTTTGGGTTTTTTTTCCTGTTTTTTTTTTTTTAAACACATGAAGTTAAGTTACAGACATCATATAAAATGCACACTTTATGGAATTCCTGCATAGCAGGAAACAAAGAGGCTAGCACTAATCCAACAGCTATGTTAACAGCGAGACTGCCATTGACTGGTACACGGAAGATGTCCTGTCTGAATATAAACACAGCGCCACCCCCCTTCTAGAGGAGTCCTATGGCAACACTTAGACATTTTGTTCAGAAGGAAAAGGAAAGCATTTTCTTGGGGATTAACTGCCAAAATAATTAGTTTCACATCCGTGAATTTAAGGCTATGTTACTTAGACCTGAGAAAATGAAAGAAAAAAAAATATTAAATTTATTTTCTCAACTATATACTCAAAATCTCAGTATTTCCTGGGGAAAACAGCCATGGGGACACTGCTCTGAGCTCTCAGGGTCAGTTCTTGAGAGGTGCAGAGTTTGTTCCAAGGAAAGATAACGGGAGCTGTGAGTGCTCATACTCACACATCTCATTTTCATATATTCTCTTTTAAAACAGCTCTGTTTAAGCCCTCTGGAGAGGGTTAACTCCAGAAAGGGGCCTGTAGTGCACAGATAACCCTGAAAGGTTTTTTATAGCAAAAGTGCAGCTAAAATAGACGATAAAATTACATACAGTGAATTTCTGTGGTTCCCCCTTTTCAGGAGAAAAAGAAGGATGGCAGGGTTAACAATTTCTCTGCACCTTTAGCTGTTCTCATAACTACAGAGTAAATCCTTTAACACTAGTGTGAAATCACAAATTGTTCTGCGCTCTTCCTTGGAAAATAAAAATTAAAAAAACCAAACCCAAAACAACAAAAATAATCAACTCACAAACATTTCTCATTAAATGGTAATAGACGTACAAGAGAGATGGGGCGGGGACTGCAGACACACAGCACGCTAAGGAGTTATTAAACAAAGTGCAATGATTTTCAACTGTACAGGAGGACGGATGGACAACTCCCCTTCAGTACCACCTGAATGCCTGCTTGGAGCCCCTGGAAAGGCCCGGAGGTACCGTGTCAGTCTGTAGCAGTAAAGCTCGTATTCGAGTTTGGCCAGAGTCCCAGGCCCTGCGTGCAACCGTGGCAGCTCTGCACGTCTCAGCTACGCTCCTGACCGCGGGAGAAGGGATTCGCTCGCACAAAGACACATTTTGCACAAAGACACGTTAAATTTAGTTGAGGATTTGATGGTTGGTTCTAGAAAGCTGCTTGGAGCCACAACTGAAGGATGGACCTGGCCCTAAAATCTGGGCACGCTTTTGGTGTAGTTTCTGTGGGATCACCTCCTTCTCCTAAACACGACTAAAGACACACACCATCCCTCCCTCCTGCTCCCACCCTAGCCGCCAGACCCCCACCATCCCAGACGCTGGCTTTACCTGGTGCTTGCTATGAATCTGCTAAAGCAGGGCTTGGGCAGAGGGTCACAAAAAAGCAGAAAATCTCCAGGTTTCCCACAGAGTGAACAAGTTTATCACCGGTCGCTGCCTGGCGAGAGGGGCTGTGGAAGTCTCTTCTGCTGAGATTTCAAATCTATCCAAAATCTGATCCAAAGATCAGAGACCAAAAAAAATAAACAATCCTCATTGAATAGAAAGCGATTTCCACCGCTCGCCAGCACCTCCCTAACCTCCTCCCCCAGGATCAAGGGATGAACAGGGAGTCAGCTTCTTTACTTACCGCGCTGAGAACTAAACCCTTCGTCAAATCACACATTAAAGAAGCTCACTGTGTGCAAAAGACTCTTACGCTAAAACAGTTCCACCCTACATAGTGCAGTTAACACAGTTTTTAACTTAAATTTGCAGCTTGTTCTTTACAAGTGCTTGGCAGAGAATATTTATATTCTTCTGACACCATATAAATAATATTTATACAGCTTAGACATTTTGAGACATGCATTAGACTTTAGGTAGTACATATTTCTTGATCATATATGCAAATATTACTGTCAATTAAACCGAGCAACCTTATGCTGGACCGTGTCTTGCATTATCCAGGATGTTTGACGGTGGCTCCGAATCGTCCATGGGAAGGACCAGGCGTGTTCCCCGGATTACAAGTTCATGGTCCCCAAAAGCAAGCTCCCGATCAAGTGCGTCTTCAGAGCTGTTTCCCACGAACCGCCGCGATGTGCCACTGGATGCCACGGAGTCAGTGTTGACGGTGGAATCTCCGTAGGTCAGACTAATGTCCCCATCGTTCAAAATGAGGTCAGAGTCATCGTCCTTCAGCTGCTCTTGATTCTGGGTGAAAAACAAGAGGAAAGTACTGTTTAACTCCTCCTGAGGAGCTAAATTTGAAATCACATGGGGACGGTGAATGGAGACAGGCACCGAATCACAAGACTCTCCTGCAGTCACCACAACCAGATGGGCCAGACACACATATCTCTGAGCCCATAAGACTCACACAACACACCAACTTCTGTGCAGACAGTCGAAGAGGGCTCTTTCAGCTCTTCTTTCTGATGCCATAGCCAGATATACAGGGAATGCAGTTTTGAGTGGCTTTACAGAATCACAGAATGAATAATATGGGGTTGGAAGGGACCTCTGGAGATCATCTAGTCCAACCTCCCTGCCAAAGCAGGTCATCCTAGAGCAGGTTGCACAGGAACTTCTCCAGACAGGCTTTGAATGTCTCCAGAGACAGAGACTCCACCACCTCTCTGGGCAGCCTCTTCCAGGACTCTGCCACCCTCAAAGTGAAGAAGTTCCTCCTCATGTTTAGATGGAACTTCTTATGCTCAAGTTTGTGCCCATTTCCTCTTGTCCTCCCACTGGGCACCACTGAAAAAAGACTGGC
The DNA here is from genome assembly GCA_013400555.1 of Jacana jacana. Taxonomy (NCBI): domain Eukaryota; kingdom Metazoa; phylum Chordata; class Aves; order Charadriiformes; family Jacanidae; genus Jacana; species Jacana jacana. Next base: position 60,007 of record VZTM01037306.1, on the reverse strand, counting down.
CCCGTCCTCTTGACACCCACCCTCTAAGTATTTATAGGGGTTGATCAGATTCCCCCTCAGTCTTCTCCACACTAAAAAGACACAAGTCCATCAGCCTTTCCTTGTAAGAGAGATGCTCTAGGCCTCTAATCATCTTGGTGATCCTCCGCTGTACCTTCTCCAGCAGTTCCCTGTCCTTCCTGAACTGGGGGGCCCAGAACTGGACACAGTACTCCAGATGGAACCTCACCGGGGCAGAGAAGAGAGACAGGATAACCTCCCTCCCCCTGCTGGTCACACTCTTCCTGATGCACCCCAGGATGCCATTGGCCTTCTTGGACACGGGAGCACATTGAGCTTGGAGAAAGAGATATTGGAATTTTGTCCAGCTCTCTTGAGCTCCCCTGTCTTCCAGAGCCCTAACCCATGAGACTTCTCCAAGCATTTTCTTGAAGAGGGCAAAATTACCCCTCCTGAAATCCAAGGTTTCAGTCCTACTTGTTGTTTTGCACATATTACCCATGATTCTGAACTCTATCTTTTCATGGTCACTGCAGTCAAGGCTGCCCTCTGTCAAGCCTACCTGAATGTTCTCTACTGGTCCCTCTTTGTTTGTCAGTGGTGGGTCCAGTAGTACACTTCTCCTTGTTGGTTCCTCTAGCATCTGAGTCAAGAAGTTATCATCAATACACTGGAGGAACCACCTATACTGTACATGTCTGACTGTGTCGCCTTCCCAGCAGGTATCAGGATGATTGAAGTCCTTGAGAACCAAGGCCTGTGATTGCAAGGCTACTTTGAGCTACCTGTAAAAGGCCTCATCAACTTGCCCATCCTGATCAGGTGGCCTGTAATAAACTCCCACAACAGTGTCCCTCATATTGGCCTGCCCCTTAATCCTCACACACAAGCTCTCAATTCTTTCCTCATCTGCCCCCAGGGAGGGCTTCAGGGATACCTCCTCACTCCCTATCCATTCCATAGCACAGAGGGCAACACCTCTGCCCCTCCTTCCTCGCCTGTCCCTTCTGAACAGCTTATAGCCCTCAATAGCCATCCTCCAGTCGTAGGATTCATCCCACCAGGTTTCAGTTTGGCCACTATGTCATAGCTTTCCAGCCACATGGTAGCTTCCATCTTCCATCTTGCTGCCTGAGCTGTGTGCATTCATGTAGAGGCACTTCAGCTGGGCTGTTGGCTGTGCCAGAACTTTGACAGAACTAAAATAACCATGACCACAGGAACCACATTGCTGACCCATCAGAGCCATCTGTTTTGTGCAGGGAACCTGATGCTAATACTTTATGGGCAGGGCAGGAAAACTCCTGCCACAGAGAGATGCTGCTCCAAAGGGCTCCTGGGCACAACGAGGCCCTGAGTGCTGAGGTGATGCCAGAAAGCTCTGCTGGCAGCATTTACTCCCAGAACCATGGGAGGACAAGCCTGACCAGCAAAGAGCATGGGTGCACACAGGCTCCAAAGCAGTGGTGGAAAAGGTCACTGCCTACAGGCTCTCCAAGGCTGCCCATCTGGGCTGTTCAAACAAGGGCTCTACTGTTCCAAGAGAAAATCTAGTGGCAGGTGTCCCTGCCCAGAGCAGGGAGCTGGAACAAGATGATCTTTAAGGTCCCTTTCAACCCGAACCATTCTATGATTCTGTAAAAATCAGCCCCAGTTCAGATGCTGGCAACCTCTTTGTTTGCCAGTGATGCAGCTGAAGGAGCTGCAGGAACAGCTCAGCTGCAAGGCTAGAAGTAGAGGATGGGGAAATAGTGAGTCCTTCCAGCTGGGGATGGGGAATAGGAAGGAAACCCATGACAGCTTCATTGAGCCAGTCACTGAGTAGCCACCATGAATACACCTTAAGTCCCTTCGTGACCGAACAGTCAGCTGGAAAAGCAAAATGCTCACAGGAATTAGCTCATCCATCAGCCCCAGCATCTGACCTCCCACCAGGCTCCCAGCTCAACACCACAGAGCAGCATCCAAAAGATACACAGAAACATAAACATGTCAGCTTCCACCAACACCGCAATAGAAAGGACACTGATGGACTCACTTCATACGCCTGTGGACTCGTCAGGCACCGGGCAATAGGCCCACAGCACCCTGGGAGCGTTGTCGTCAGAGGAGGACCGCTGTGCGTCAGCAGGGGCTTTAGATAGCTACACAGAGGGTTAAGGAAGAAAGGGGAATCGCACGATGTCAGTAAGTCGAGGGGTGGGATGCAGAAGCAGTGGTAAGAAACTCGGTGTTCCAAGTAAATCACTGAAAGGAAAGAAACCCAAGTCCCCAGAAGCTCAAAAATCATAAGGATGAGCAACATGAACGCAACCAAACAGCAGGACTTGAGCAGACCAGGGCACAGTCCTAGTAAGAAAAGGTTTGGCACCATCACTTGTCCCATCACCCTGTGCCTCTCAGCCTGGCAAATCACTCCTCTAATTGATGGCAAAGCATGAATTAGTGAATGGCAATGCATCTAGCAATAGGGCAACAAATGAGAAGACCCTCTGCCCTTCCTGCTCGCCTGCCACAGGAATCAAGGACCCCCTGGGCTTCCAGTCGGGGAGAGCCCAGCTTTGAACTGAGCTACTGCTGCACTCCTAGTTAATGGCAATGGTCCTTTCTCACAGCCGCAGACCTGAGGAGGTACAAATCAAAAATCAGTGGCGTGACAAGAAGGCAAACCCTGTGTCTTCTGCTGGGCAGGGAGCAAGTCATGCTCAGGGTCAATGGAGTTGCTGAGACAGACAGGATTTGGCACAGCACATGCCAACCACCATCCAAGGATACTTGTGATCAAAGTTGTACCACATGCGGAAGAGCCAGGCGCTTTCTGCCTTCGTACTCCTCCTCTCGCTCTCTGGGACACCCTGTGGGAGAGCAAGACATTAAACAGCAGCAAGGCAGCATGCCATGAACTGGACCAGGCCCCTGGTTATCCCCATGGGGACATCAGGAGACACACACCTTCCCACTGCCTCTTCAGAAGAAACCTTTGGGTTGCAGTGAGTGTATGGACATTCACAGCATGACAGGGTGAAGGTGCTTCCAGCACCATGCTCGCATTTCGCAGAGTACAACAGCCTTAAGGTGGTGGAGGCAAAGTACAGAGTGACCATATTTCTGCTATAGCCTTTCAATTTCTGGGCCTAAGGTTTTAAGAGCCTCAGAGACAGAGACTGCATCCAAACATTACATTTAATAGTGACCTACAACTTCAACCTCCATCAAATCTCACCTGAGATTTGTGCATGTGCAAATAATCATGTGTTATGGGCTTCCTTTTAGTCACAGAAAAAAGTATAGAACAGTTTGGAGGGGACTATGAATACAATTACATATTTCACAGAAATTTGCCTTTCAGATTTATAGCTCTTGGGCTGCCTTTAGCATTTGACTCTTTCTCTCCAGGAGGTGAACAGCTCAATAAATGGCTCTAAATAAAATGAACCTCCAAGGTGCAGGACCCACACTGAAACCAAGCAGAGCTACAGCCACAGCATGGCCGGGCACCAGATGCACAAGCGAGACAGCTCAGGGCTACTGGGCAGGAAAACTGACACACTGCAGAGCTCCAGCATTTATCTCAGCGTGATCGCTGGTTCCTGGGCTGCCACATAACTACACACAGGGACCGTGGTGGGCAAAAGAGAGGTTAAGGGTGGGTAACAGAGGGATGGAAGATGCTACATAAAATGGGTCAGTAAATGGCATTTCTGTGGAAGAAATCCCCTCATCCCCTGGGTGTTGGGATGAGGCAGAAAGCCTCTGTGACAAGGTGTACGTTTTGATGTTTATTTCAGACACAGCAAGGGAGAGACTGAGTGTATCCCGGCAGTAATGTGGACTGACTAAATAGTCCTGCATTACTTCTATGCCCTTCTTTCCAAGTGAGTAAAAGCAAGCCTCATCATGACCACAGAGAGCACAGAAAGGCCACAACTCCCGCTGACTGCCAAGTCTTCCACTGGAGGAGCTAAAAACCCTCCTGCAGCTGGAAGGGAGCGAGGCACAGATGGGCATTCACAGGGTCTTGCTGTAACCCTTGTACCGATGAATGTGGCACAAATTCCTCTGCAGAGGCACTCACCACATTCTCCTGATCTGCATCCACACCAACTCTGCGGAGACAAAAACGAGGACAGGGTTAGCACAGGTACATACCACAGGCTAGGGGGAGGAAGGACGCAATCTTCCTCTTAACTCTTAAAACTGAGGACCTTAACATAAGAGGGAAAGGGCAAGGGGGGACAAGAGCCCCACGCGTGCCACACTCACCGGATATTGAGGCAGGACAGCATGGCTGTGGTGCCCCCACCGAAAACCCACACTGTAAAGAAGACAATGAGGAGCGTCGTGCTGAACATCATCTGCCGGGCGTAGGTGGCTGTGTCCCGGATGGCCAGGGCGAATGCCATGGCTCCTCGCAGCCCTGATGAGGAAGAAGGGAAGGCAGAGGAGTGTGTTAGCTCATGGCACAGGTGGCCACCCCCACTGCAGGCTTCCCCATTCAGGATTTACATCACATTGCCCCACACACAGGGTCCCTGTCCCTCTGAGAAGACATCCAACACCGGAGGAAACCACAGCACTTCAACAGTGACGATTTAAGCTTAAGCATATGTTATGAAAGCTGGGGTTATCATTACTCTTACTCAGCCCAGAAAGGAAAACCTTCCTCCTACCCCACACTGTGCACTCAAGCACAGGGCAGGAGGAGCTCATTCGCAGAATCACAGAACAGTTTGAGTTGGAAGGGACCTTAAAGACCATCCAGACCCATGCTCCTGCCCTGGGCAGGGACACCTCCCACCAGACCAGGTTACTCAAAGCCCCATCCAACCTGGCCTTGAACATCTCCAGGGATGGAGCAGCCACAGCTTCTCTGGGCAACCTGGATCAAGGTCTCACCACCGGCACAGCAAAGAATTTCTTCCTGAGATCTCATCTAAATCTCCCCTCTTTCAGTTTAAAACCATTTCCCCTCATCCTATCACTCCACTCCCTGGTCAAGAGTCCCTCCCCAGCTTTCCTGGAGCCCCTTTAGGGAATGGAAGGGGCTCAAAAGTCTCCTGGGAACCTTCATTTCTCCAGGCTGAACCCTTGCAACTCTCAGCCTGTCCTCAGAGCAGAGGGGCTTCAGCTCTCACAGCATCTCCATGGCTTCCTCTGAACCTGCTCCAACAAGTCCTTATCCTTCTGATGTTGGTGGCTCCAGAGCTGGTGGCAGCACTGCAGGGGAGTCTCCCCACAGCAGAGCAGAGGAGCAGAATCCCCCCCCGTCACCCTGCTGGCCACGCTGCTGGGGATGCAGCCCAGGATGTGGTTGGCTTTCTGCGATGCCAGGGCATGTTGCCAGGTCATGTTAAGCTTCTCATCCACCAACACCCTCAAGTCCCTCACCTCAGGGCTGCTCTCAATTCATTCTCTGCCCACCCTGTATTTATGCTTGTTCCTACATCTCAAAACCAAAGCATTCATACCACCTCTTCTGCCCAGCCTCTTCTCCAGACATTGCCCATAAAAGATTTAGAGTTGAATAAGGAATATTTCCAGGTGCTTCAGGGTGAGGAAGTGCAGAGAGGCCACATGGTTGGAGGCAAAGATACAGTAACGTACCAGCAAACATCATCATATGCTGTAAATTTGTTCCAATCTTATTTCTTCTCCCCAGATTCAGTAAAAATGACAGTGGGTAAATATTGGCAGCTCTTCCTAGGAAGATAGCAAGCTGTATTTGCACACGTTAAGGAAATTGCCCTTCCAATGTCTCCCACCACATCCCACCTCAGCTCACAGAGCCAATTTCTACTGCCTGGTGGAAATGCTGGGGAGCCTCAGAAATGTGGGTTCTCTGGATGCAAATACAATAACCCAGCTCTGAGTGGTAGAGAGCAGTGTGGGAAGGGCATGCGACTGCCTCACGGAAGCAAGGCACACATTGCAACTCACAAATAACACAAATAAACAAGAGAAATGCTGAGAGGACCGGTTGGATGAGTGAGAGGAGAGAAAAAACACCATTTCCCATTGTATACTCTCCCCTGCCAGGTCCGTTTTCCACCCCAAGAAATTACTTGTCCTCTACAAAGCTCAAGTTATCACAGCTACCACAACCCCTCTGACATTCCCACACTTCACAGCTGGGTTTGAAGCTTTAAGCCAAGTCCTGTTCCCAAAGATTATTCAACAAAATGAAAGCAGCAGCAGTTGAGAAGGAAAAAAAAAAAAAGAAAATCCTAATACTCTTGCCATTTTCATAGCCTGCAAGATACAAGAATCACCAGCCCCTTCATATTGCTTTTTATCTCTGAAGCTGTGTCTTTTAATACCAGCACCCAGATGGCAAAAATAATCTTGGAGCCAGTATTCAGCACAGCTTTGAATAATACAGAAAATGCTTCCAGCTTTTACATTCTTTCCTGAACATCATGAATTTGCATGAGAGATGTATTTCATGATCTCTCTCATGAATGAGCTATTTCATCAGCAACTTGGCCACTTCCTACAGAAAAGGCACAGCACAAAACTTCAATCCAATCCCCCAAAATGGCATTTCCCTGCTCTCACCGCCTTCCCCCCACAGCAGCCCTGCACAAGCTCAGAGGGGGGATTCTGCACATCCTGCCACAAACCCACAGACCAGCACTAGCAAGGGTAACAACATTTTATTTACCAGTATAAACCTGTTTCATTGCAAAGGATGAAAATAATCCTGCACATCTGAACTGGCTTCCCTGTGGTATGAAAAGAATTCCTTCAAAATCCTTGTTTTTCTGAGACATACCAGGGCTGATAGCTTGTCTCCATTAGCATCAGCCTGCAGAAGGGGAAATCCTTTTTCATTACATCATTCAGAGGCATCTACTCTGGCTTTAACTGTGCTATTTGACCAAAAAAAAGCAGTGCTTTTTTCCGGGTCAAACAAAAGGAATAGCAGAATAGCAGGGAAAAGAGGAAATAAATGGGTATATCAGGTGGTCCCCGCTTGCAGAGCCACTCCTCACTCCTGGTGCCACACTCACACACTCACACTGCTGCGTGGCAAAGCCCAGCACTTCAGCACCAAGTTTACACCGAATGCTGAGTTCCTGCAGCAGCTAATTCAAATGCTCACATAAAGAGACAAGATGGGTGCGGGGGGAAACAAGCAGAAAAGCTGGCAAAATAATTTTCATCTTCTCAAAACAACCGTCAAAAAGGCTCTTACACGGGAAAAATCCCCTTTTAAAAATAAAGCTAGACTTACTGAAAAAAACCACATGCATCTAAATGAAAAACACAACTTAGGAATGAGGCAACCCTCCCTTTCTTTTCTTGTTTTATAAAATGGACTCCAAAGGATACAAAAGCCCCCACAACGAAGGTAGGGTTAAAGACGTGGTTCTGGAAGGTGAACAGAGCAAGTCCCATGTAAGAGAAGATGAAGTTTTCTGCCAAGAAATTCAGAAGCTCAAACAACTGAAAAACAAATTAACAGCGAGTTAGGCATAACATAGATTTAACAAGAAAAACATGTTAGCCCATCCATCATATAATAAATGCTTCTGCAGAAACAACCCTAGTAAAATCCATCTGTAGAAAGACAGATGCACCTAATTCTGCCTAGAGGAAGGAAAAAAGATTGAACCTGAAATCCAGACAAGCTGAAGGGGGCTGAGGAGCTCTCACCTGCTTAGTTCTGTGTTGGGACTCTGTAGATAAGTTGTTATAGGTATAATGGGCCTGCGTGATCCCACAGAAGAGCACAGCCACCACACCTGGGGAGCAGAGCACCATGTTACACTTCTGGTCAAAAAAAGGGAGCTGAGCTGCACCCCAGTAGTGCAGGGACCTTAATGAAATAACCCCAGAACCCAGAATAATTAAACTTCCAAAAGCAGAGAGAGAGCCCTGGCTGCAATCGATACTGGGAGAAGCAAACACTCAAAGAGACCCATGGTCCCTGCAGATCTCCATCCCAGGTGCAGGGCTGTGCTGGGGCTTGCCTGTAAAGCCACATGCTTCGGCCAGCAGGAATGTGCTCCAGGACATCAAGAAGAACAAACCAGTCTCCAGCAATGGGAACTCTCGCAGTTTGGTGAACTTGGTGACGTTGCAGATGGTTAAGGACAATTTGGAGAGGAACTGTAGGCTAAGAAAATATTGAATACAGTGTGTATCACAGCAACACTACATAACCTGCTCTTAAAAAGACTATGGCATTGCCTTTCACTCATTTAGGCACAAAAATAATGAAACCCTGGGTCTGGGTGAAATGCAGTGCAGACAAATAAGAAGTGCAAACACTTGGAAAAACCAACAAAAAGGATATTAAAGCTGTCACAACTCCAGTAGCTGCTCCCATTGCAAAAGATCCACTAAATATCCCCAGGAAGATGCCGATGGACTTGAACATTGCTGTGACATCAAATGTGTGGCTGTTGTCGCCTGCTGGCTGGTATGCCACGATCGAACTGGAAGAGGGAAGGAAAGCACACACAAGAACAATACACTCATTAGTCCAGAGAGAGAAGCACCTCCATGGTGCTACCTGAGCTCTGCAAAGTGCTACCATAGCTGCAAACACCAGTCTCCAGAAATCAGGGAGGCAAAACCCAAGACCCACACTGTAACCCTCTCTGGGATGGCAGCACACAGCGGCAAATCCCCTCTCACAGGGAGTTTGCGATCCCCTTTGCTCCTGGCCAGCATTCCACTGTTGAGCCACCTCTCTGAGGCACAGCTCTGCATTTGCCCCTTCTAGATGTTAGAGAGCATCAGCTTGAAGCCCTTCTTTTGCATGATTTCTGGCAAATACATTTGCTAAGCGACAGTCCATAATTTATGTTTTGGCATCAGCTCTCTATGATGTCAGGGCAGGCTGGGACCACAAAGCATCCAAGTGGTGCTGGTTCACTACAGCAACGCTGTTGCCTTCATCCACCAAACTTCAACAGACCTTTGTGATAAGATGGCAATGGGATGCTGCAGTGACGCCACCTCTGAACCTGCTCCCTCCTCACACCTGAGCTTCACGTCAGCCATTCCATATTTGGAAAGGCTGTGGTACAGGGGTCCCCATGCCACCTCCTAAATCCCATTTTAATATCCGCTTCTTACTTCTTACATCACTTTCTTTGACATAAACTTACTGAAAACATTAACTTCCTAGTTAGCAATCCCTCAGCTGGCTCTGTTAAACCTTTTGGATGTGAACTTTAAACATTTGCTGTTTAACCTCCTGGGTTATGCTGGAATGGAAAGTTACTGCCTTGTGCTTCAGCTGCAGCTTTCTCCCCTAACTACACACCAGCATTTTTCTGTAACAGGAATGACAATCCTCCCCTTTCCAGCATGTCACGGGTCACTTCCCTTGCTAAACTTCCCTGCTTTTAATAAGTTTCCTTTTCCTGCACTGTCTTTCACATTGGCAAGCTGTAGATTTCCATCCATTATTTAATTTCTTTTGTCACTCCCATCCTCTACTTCCCATTCACCAACATGCTCTTATTCTGGTCTTTGGGTATTTTTTTTATACATCCAGACTGGTTTCATTTCCCCTCCATAACCAACTGTTTAGATGTCAGTTTTGTGTTTTAAACCATTACAGTTTTCCTTCTGGTTTTACTTATTGCATTGCTAATAAGACACTACTTCCAGCCACCTTTTGTACACTTTATTTCCCCTGCCCCTGCCCTCAGGGCTCCCTGGGGCATATAGCCCCTGTGGAAGTGCCCTTTGGAAGAGGCAGGTAGAGACCCTGTGGCTGCATGTACTCCCCCTGCTCACAAACCGCAGCCCCAGCACTTCACTGCCCACCAGCTTTCGGTTCTGGATTCAATTCCTCTTCAACTGTTTCCTTGCCGCCCAGCTAGGCCAGACCAAGCCAGGCTAGCACAAGGCAGGAACAGAAAGGCGTGGATCCTGCTTCCTGGGAATGGACCCTCATCTGGGACTGAAAGCAGGGAGGACAGGAGCTTGAGGGGCACCAAGCTCCTGGCAGAAACCCGGGAGGAGTTCCAGCCCCAGCAACTTGTCCTCCCTCAGTGCAGGGACAATGCCCCAGTGCTCGATTTCACAGAATGGATTGGAAGGGTCCTCTGGAGATCATGTTATCCAACCCCTGCCAAAGCAGGGTCATCCAGAGCAGGTTGGACAGGAACACATCCAGCTGGTGTTCTAATATCTCTAGAGAAGTAGACTCCACACCCTCTCTGGGCAGCCTGTTCCAGGATTCTGGCACCCCCAAAGGAAAGAAGGTTTTTCTCATGTTGAGATGGAATTTCCTGTGTTCCAGTTTGTGGCTGTTGCCCTCGTCCTTTCACTGGGGACCAATGAAAAAAGACGGGCCCCATCCTCTTCCCACCTGCCCTTTAGCTATTGCTCAGCATTGATGAGATCCCTCATCAGTGTCCTCTTCTCCAGGCTGAACAGCCCCAGGTCTCTCTGCCTTTCCTGATTAGAGAGGTGCTCCATTTCCTGAGCATCTTTGTAGTCTCCACTGGACTCTCTCCAGTAGTTCCTTGAACTGGACACAGAGCTCCAGATGTGGCCTCACCAGGGCAGAGCAGAGGGGAAGGATGACCTCCCTGGACTTCCTGGTAACTCTCTTTTTAATGCCCCCCAGGATGACTGAGGTGGATGACCCTTGGCCTCGACCACAAGGGCACATGCTGGCTTATGGGCAACTTGTTGTCCACCAGGACTCCCAGGTCTCTCTCTACAGAGCTGCTCTCCAGCAGATCAGCCCCAGCCTATACCAGTTCTCAGGGTTATAACAGTGCTCCCCAGGTTCAGGACCACTGGCAAGGAGCAGATGGTGCTTCCCAAGGCAATCACTGAACCCACGCACTCAGCCAGCCATGGCTGGAGCCCCTCTTCACCCTGGGGACGAGGCAGCACCCACCACTAGCTGTCACCCCACCCATCAACACAGCCTACCTGCCCTGAACCCCCCCAGATTCCTCATCTTCCCAATTCACCCCTACTTCTCCTAACTGGGGAGCAGGTCTTCCGCTTGTGGGAGCAGAACTGTACCCATGGGGTTCCCCGACTTACGCCTCTGCTGTGAAACAGCAAATGCCAAACTTAATTTAAAAAAGGGGAACCATGAGTAGGAGCTCTGGGCTGCTCTCAGAGGAGCTCCCCTTCCTGGAGCAAGAGGCCCTCACCTCCTCCTTGCACCCAAGATGTGGTTGTGCCCAGGTGACTCAAGGCTGTCCCTCAGATACCTGCACCAACTGATCCCTGCTGTGCTGACCAGGATTGCCTTATGCTGCTTACGGTGACCATGAAGACAAAGACCACAGCGAGCTTTAAAACAGGTATGGGGCTGGCTGCTGAGAAGTCAGGATGCTGCTGGGCCAGTCTGCACAAATAAACAGGCCTCGCAGCAAAATAGCTGCTGACTACTGACAACTCAACGCTGCCGTTTTGGTGTAAATTATCTTATTTTGGGGAAGCGGGGGTGGATTGAACTCAGTTTGTAGAAAGAGGATGGCAGGAGATCAGAGCAAAAGCTATGGAGATGGTACGGAAATAGTGCAAGAGGCAAATCAGCGTGCACGGCTCAGTCACCTACGTGCTCAGAGATCCACCACAAATTTCATTGCTCTGCTGCTGAACCCACCCACTCCTACCCAAAACCTCCCAGCAGGGGCTGGAAGACCCCATCTCCTCCATGCTCAGGATCACATCTTAAACAGAACCAGGCTGTGCAGCATCTGCTCTCACACCAGCAGTGACACCTCCAGCATAAAAGCCCCAGCAGGAAATACAAACAGTTCCAGAAACCTCAACAGAAACATTCAATTCAGTAAATACAACTGATGTGGGTGGTGATACGAGCTCACAATATGTTACTTGCTGCCTCCACCTCAGTAAAGCCCACGCAACCAGCACAGCAAAGTGACAAGTATTCCAAAAATATTTTCTGCATTAGTCTTGGCTGTATGTTAACCGGTCACCATTGGAGACATCATATATTTCCAAACAAATTCCTGTGATGACAACATAGTGAAAATGCAGATAAAATATGTCCTATGTGCAGAGGACACACCATACTAAGGAACATAAAGCATCCTTTAGCAAGTCAGCAAGTTTCCCATGTGTTTGGTCCAGGGTATTAACTCCAGCTGTAAGAAACAGCATCTTCTTGCACAAAAAATGGGGAGAGAAAGGAAACAGCTGCTTTACCAACTACTTCAACCTAAACAAAAGTAGGTATCTGTGGATGGGAAGGAAGAAAGGTAGGAGCAAAGCCATCAGTAAGAGGTTACAGTAGAATCCTGTGGCTAAAAAGCAGACACAAGGTTTTTCATTTTTCCTTCCGGCTGGGTCAACTGGCCATAAAAGCAAAACAAAACTATTCATCATGCGGGGGGAAGTTGTGAGGACAACCCACAATCCCAAGCTGCAGTGTGCAATAAGGAGGTGCATCAGAAGGGCACTAAAGCTTTTGGGGACATTTAATATGGAAATCTGCTCTCGCAAACACCGATGCTCCTATTTTACAGGAGCAAGGCTCCCCCCCATGCCTGACATGTAACATACATAACAATTAAAAATAAAAACAAAACACACTTACGAAGACAGCACTATGGCAACGGCATCATTGAGGACGCTTTCGCCAAAGAGAAGGGCATACAGCTCAACATCAACTTGGAGTTCATGGAATATGGCAAGAACAGTCACTGACAAATAGAAAAATAGAGAGACATTTAAAAACATGTGGTTATTTCGATGTAATCAAAGACAAAAGGCCCCTTTTTAGAAAGCTGCACATCCATGCCACTCTGCTGCGATGGTGCCAGTGCCCCCCATGCTCCCTTAAGTCTTCCTTCTGCCCTTCCACATTTGGATTTGCTTTATCATTTCCCTCCTCCTCCTCCTTTTACTAGAACACACCCTGGGCATTAGGTCCATTGATTTTTCAGCCATCAGACATGAACTGCTCTGAGCTTCCTGAGGGTCTGAGCTTGTGGGCTGGACCACAGTACCATGATAACATGAACCAGACAGCTTTTGGGATGCTGTTAGCTCAGAGCATCAGGGAGAGCCTTCCTCCACCTGCAGAAAGCCAGGACATGGCTGTCTTTTCCTTCCCTCTCTGATACTCCAAGAGAAATCCTCTGATTTAACACAGGTTGACAAACTGGAAGTGCCAACACAGATGTGTTAACATCTCAGACCCAACTGGAAAAAGCCAGGCAATCGCCTCAAACCCCACATGGGGGTTTCTTGTGATTTATGGCCATGTGGCAGAGAACAGAATATCCTCAAGCCCTTCTGCAACCCGGTGGCACCAAGAAGATAATGAAAACGCAGCAGGTTTTGCGTATCAGCCTTGCAAAAACACCACAACATCTAAAGCAAGCAAGATGTAACACATGGTGCATCACACACAGCTCAGGCTGAGCTAGTTCCAAGCAACTTCTGCAAAAGCCCTTTAAAACAGCATTCAGGGGCTCATCTGTGTGCACTGAAGGCAGTTTGGCCCATTTCTGCACAGGGAAATAACTCCATTCCTGTGAAACCTTCTTGTTCCTATTCTGAAGCCTGAAGAAGGAACACAGTACCAACAGCTCATCTGCAGCATTTCTAAGCATTACTTCTACCTATGGTCCTTGCCTGGCCTCCACCCATCTGCCATCAGACCTACCACATCACCACCACACCTGTGAGGTGCTCTCCGCTTTGCCAACGTGCCCCCTTCTGGATGTCGACACCCCAGCTAAGCTATGAGAAGGATGTGCAACCTCACAGCCACGCAGGAACAGCTAAAGGAATTGGTGGCCTAAATGCACACCCATCCAAGACATGCTCAGAGACACTGGAAAATCATTTTAGCTTATTTTGTAAGCTTCTTTTTTTTCTTCTTCTTTTTTTTCTTAAATAAAAACATCAGCAGTAGTAGCCACACCACCACCTGGCAAATTTTAGGGAAATATCAAAAATAAGTTAGTAAAAACTCATGAGGAATGCATGTCTTGCATCTCCACCTGGCAGACAGATGTGGCTACTACCACATCATGCTGCAGGTTACGTTCCGCAGCATTATTCTTGCATACATATACGAACAACACTTCTCATTTGGCCTTTGAAACCAGAAGTGACTCATTGTTAAGATGAGCAGGTAAAAGTCCCAACTCATCTGAAAACGGCAGCCACTGGCACTTGTTTCAAGAGGGCAGAAGACTTGGCTTATCCAGGCATGCAATCTCTCCCTTCTGTGCAAAACTGACCAACATCTGCATTTCAGAAGATCCCCCAAAGCTACTGTAATGTCAGAAGAGAATGCTGCCAACCCCCATGCAGGCTGCAAAGGAAGACATTCAAGCCCTGTTCAGCACAGGGCAGGAGGAAGGAGAGGCCTTTCTATGGTCCTGTGCTTTCAGGAGAAGCTGGAACATGCAAATACACAGCTACTGGGCATAAGTAATCGTGAACTATGTGAAATTTGGTTGGACAAAGCGTGTTTTTGATAGCTTTGATTTACAAAGTGCTTCGGCGGACAAAGCTGTCACTACCATCCTTGGTACTGCTCATTAAAAGCAACTTTCAATTAGATCAGCACCTTCCAAAATCCCACCCAAACAGAAGCAGAAGAAAATCAGCTAAACTAACCAAACATGTTGATGGAACACTCCCCGTACTACATGTCCCGTTCTGCGCCAGCCATTGGCAAACGATGGCAGAAACACAGTGACCTGTCCCAAGACCCAGCAAAGTCAAGAGAGAGACAAGCTAGGACTTCACTGTGAACAAAGATCTTGGAAGCAGAGATCTGGATGGTATATTGCACAGAAGTGGAAGGAAACGAGAAGGCATGGAAACAAATCTGACCTCTGGGAATCTTGCAAATAAACTCAAAAATTCAGGAAGAGGGAACTTCCACAGGGTTCAGACTTTATTCGCCTCTTCACCACAACTCAAAATGGATCAAATAGGTAAAATGTGGGGAAAATAACCATCTAACATACCTGGGTCAGTAGCTGATACGATGGCCCCAAAGAGGAGGCAGTCAGTGAAGTAGAAGTCTCCTCCAAGCTGCCCAGTGACTTTCATCAGTGCCACGCAGCCATAGATGACAGAGCTGTGATCAGATGAGGCAATTACTCATCTCTGCAGTGCATTAAAACAACATTCAAATGGGCCCCATTCCCCTGAATTCGCCAGATCAACCCCAGAAGTTATCCAAACGCAGGAACACAGCTGGGCCTGGTGAAACCCCAGGGCCATGGTCTCGAGGCGAGTGCCAGACCACACACACCAGAGCACCCCCCGCACCGGACCACAAACATGGCACCGGCTCATGGGGTCTCGCAATCATTTTGCAGCATTTGACATAAATGTGTTTCAGCAGGATGACCCTGGCCTGATTTTGAAACGGCTGAAACTTTCCCTGAGCAACAGAAAATGCAGATGCTGAGTTTGCGTGAATCCACCGGACTCCCCAGTGGAAAACACCCTACACCAGCCGGCGTGATACTACTCAGAGTGGGAATCCTCCAGCTTCCCCTGCGCATAGGGATAAATAATCTGAAACACAATCAGCGCTCGCTAGGCACCTGCTTCCAGCAAGCAAGGACAGGACACATGTTTATGGTCCTGCCCTTGCGTCTCACACTTGCTAGGGCTGTGCTCTCAATTATTTGAAGTTACTGTTTTTTCAGGACAACCTTCAGAGAAGCGTGAAACTTTCCTTGCTGTGTATATTCTGTATGGGATGCTGAGAAAGCACTAAGCAATTAGACAGTAATTGCCCTGTTCACACAGGGAAAGCCTGGACAGTAATTAGCATTATTTGCCGCTGCTGAGCAGTGGTAGCAGAGAGCCCCTGCGACCTTCCAGGGCTGGGATTCACAGACACAGCTCCAGGCTCAGAGCACAGCCCCCAGGCACAGCTCAGCCATCCGTGGAAGAACCAAAGCAGCTCCAACTACTCACCCGATCACCAGACAAGAAATTGCAGTGCCCAGAAAAGCATATGCTAGGATGGATCCCAAGTTTCTGAAGAAGTGCCTCTAGATGGAGGAGAAAAATTTAAAAAATTACAAACCCACAGAATTATATTTTGATAACTATTTATTTCAAGCCTGCACAGACACCCACGCAGCTTGCACCCAGCTAAAATGCCACAACCTGGACAAGAGCAGTGCCCAGCACAACTGTATTGACAGCCAGACCAGCAGATTTTAATGCAGTATTAATAAACATGAACATACCCTCTTCTTGTACCCATGTACTTAATAAGGTGCTGTTCCAAGTCAGGGGAATTGATTTCCTAACCCAGCAGCATTCCTCCTTCCTTCTCCCGCAAGCTAAACGGGATCATTTTCCTCTCCTTCCAAATCAGCATTTGAGAGCTGCTGCTTTCTAAAACCTTCCCACCCTCCTATGTGGTCCAAGAGCAAGGGTGGCTGAAATGGCCCCACTGACCTCAAAGCCCCCCCATAAACCCAGGCTGAAAATGGTTGAAATCATTGACCCTTCCCAGGGCAGAGGGATGGCTGAGACCAACCAAGGCAATCTCAGCCCTGCCTTCTACAAGCCCACATGTGCTGGGGAAAACCATAGTCAGCTCGCAGCCATGGCCTGCTGAGCAAGCACTAAAGCATTCTCAAGTATTAAAAATGCTCTGGAGGCAGAGGAACTAAAAACTTAGGCACTGTAAAGGCACGTACCCTTTTCAAGCTGTAGCCTGCATAAAATATAATTGGAGGAAGCAAAATGTTGAAAAATACTTCAGGATCAAAAGTCACCTGTTAAGGAAAAGAAAAAAAAAAAACAATAGTCAAATGGTTTGTTAAGACTTTGCAAGACAAAACACAAATGGGAATGTCATATAAAACATATGGAGGGAATGCTGTACTCCCACCAGATGAAATGCTGGTGGGTGAAAGCTGAGGAAGTGTCCTGCACCGTTTTGAAGACAGAGTCCAGAGTCTCAACAGATTAAAATTAAGATCAGCTGAAACTGGGGTTCAATTACAACGTGTTCAACTTACATTTTATAGCTGATCACTATCTGACAGAAGTTAAAAAAAGAATTTACAATAATCACTTAATTGAACAGATATAGGATCTGTCCCCATAGAGGGAGTGGGGAGCATCACACACCTCCTCTCCAGCCGCCGACTCCCTTACCTTTCTCAGCATCTCATTGTCCTGGACATTATTGAGCTCTTGGGCGCTGATTTCCCCCTTCAGGGTGTACTCATAGTACTTTCCACTGACGTTCACCAGCAGCGTGGCGGGACTGGTCTGCACTTGGCAGCTCAGTGTCACGTTGTTGATGTCTCTGGGGACATGGATGCCATAGCGTAGGACCACACCGACCAGTACGCCTGGGGAGGGACATGTGTGGGTGAGATGAGCTGCAACAAACTCCTGGGACCCACCTCTTTGAGCATGGATGCAGCATCCGGCATGCCAGGATCCTGACCCTCTGCTCACCCACCACCCGGATAATTCTCCACATGATATTAAACCCCCCGCATCCTCCCATGAGCCATGCAAACGGTCCATGCTCGTGTGGGCTTTCTAACACCAGCCATGGACCAGTCCTAAAGGCTTTTAATTACCCAGCAATCAGTCAGACTGTCACTCTAGAGCGGCGAACAGACAACATTGAGGGCATGCTGGTTTTCTTAGGGTGAGGACCCTGGCGTTGCTAGGGACCTGGGTGAGGCTGCTCACACATGACCAAAGTATGCCCATTGCACCCAGAAACATGATGGCATCATGTTTTGCCATTATAGAAATACATTAAACCCATCATTTTTGTAGATCAAAGAAAGGTACCAGGCAACTATCATGAATGCTCTGAGGATGGTGAGCAGACTTTCAGAAGACACTGCAGCACCATAGAGCTTCCTCCCACACCTGGGAGCTTTCAAGCACACAGCAGCAATCCCCATTTCCTAAAAACCATGGAAGTTTCCTAATCCAGGCTGAACATCCAGGTCTAATCCTCACTCCCAGTGAGCTCCAGCTCTGCCCCACGAGCAGCAGCCCCAGGGTAGTCCCAGGAGCCAACACTGCCTCTGGCCCAGCAGCTGCACAGGAGTATCAGGGAGTTAATTTGCAAGTCAGCAATTTCTACAGCACTTCGCATTTGCAGAACAGCTGGATGAGCTGTATCCAAGGTCTCACATCCAGATTAATGGCATTCGCACAGAACTGGCTCCTCTGGCTCCTTCTCACCCACATGGTGTGCCGAGGGCTCTCCGGGATGAGCTTTCTGACGTCTTCAGGCTGGGGAGCTGGGGTGTCTCACGAGACACCCTTCCATGTAGCCTTCAGCACAAAAGGGTTTGGAAACTCCTCGATTAAAGCAATGCTGAGCCACCACAGAAATCCTGGATCTTAACCCCATCTCTGAACCACACATTTATGAAAAGCTTTCAGACGTGGGAACTAAACAGCGACCGCAACACTCAGAAGGCTTCTCCGTTTGCCTCCCAGGATGCTTCCACTTCTTCATTGTTGCCTTAATTAAGATCTTGCTCTGTGCTTTCCTACAGGCACAGTATACCAACGGGAATCATGGACTCACAGACTGGTCTGGGTTGGAAGATCATCCAGTCCAACCCCCCTGCCCTGGGACACCTCCCACGAGACTAGACCCCCGAGATGGGGCTCAAAGCCCCATCCAACCTGGCCTTGAACCCCTCCAGGGATGGGGCAGCCACAGCTTCTCTGGGCAACCTGGATCAAGGTCTCACCACCCTCATAGGAAAGAACTTCTTCCTGAGGTTTAATCAAGTCTCCCCTCTTTCAGTTTGACACTGTTCCCTTTTGTCCTATGGCTCCACTCCCTGATCGAGTGCCCCCCCAGCTCTGGAGCCCCTTTAGGGACTGGAAGGGGCTTGAATGTCTCCCTGGAGACTTCTCTTCTCCAGGCTGAACAACTTAACTCTCCTACCACTGCCATCTCACAGAAGCGGCTCCTGGGCTTTGCTGTGGCTGGGCAGGAGACTGAGGTGCCCTGGTGTGTTGAGCACCTCCTGCAGATAGTTCCAAATCTGCCACCTAGTTTCTGCTTTCTGTCCCCTGGACAGCAGTTTTCCAGGACAAGATTTGCTCATTTTGCCAATGGCCAGAAGAAAAACCCTGTTTCTAGCCCCTGGAACCATCATGCACAGCAGGGCCACCCAAGCACACGTCCAGCCCATGAGCAGGGACAGAACTGGTTGCAGACAGAGACTCACTGCTGCAAACCTATCACACTGGTGACACAGATGGCTCATCTCAGGGACCAAGCTGCACCCAAAACCCAGTCCCTGGTCCAACGTGGCACTTCTGAAGCAGAGCTGAGCTCCTCTCACAAAGCTTCTGATGCTTTTAAGGCATACACAGTGGACCATGTACTCACCAGACACTTTGGGCTTTATTCTGCATCACTGACACAGAATTGCCCTGACAGTAGCAGAAAAGGACCCTCTTGGCACAAGCAGGCAACAATAGCTGCTTCAGGGAATGTCACACCATGCAGAGCATCCAAGAGCTGCTTTTACACCAGCATCACTAAGAGGGGACACCCAAGAGGAATGCTTTTGCTTACTTTTCTGCTAGCTTCTTAGTACCTGTGATCATGCGGAACTCACGAAATAAAAGTATGGAAATGAAGGCAAGGATGTCAAGGACACGGAGACGCCACGGTACCAATCTCCAGAAGCGTGTGGTGCACAGCACCACAGCATCAGGACAAAACACCCTGCCTTTCTTGCACCCAGAAGACAATGACACCCAAGGGAAGATAAAAAAATTTTCACTGGGATAAAGTGAGCTTCAGAGGGTTATTTACACCTGCTTATGGCTATTAAGCAGCTATAAATGGTTACAGCAAGAATTCAAATGAAAGGGATGAAAGCCAGACCGAAGAGCTATTTACCCTCTACCCTTGCAACTGCTCCTCTACTCCCAAGGAGCAGGCAGCACCAGGGACACCACACTCTGCGGCCTCCATATCTCCACATCTACCTGGGCTGGCTTTTAAACACCTTTTTTTTTTTTTTAAGGAAAAAATGCTGATATTAGAGCTTCAAGTGGGAGTTCGAAACCTCCAGCAGCAGCAGCTGCCTGTCCTTCTGCAGCTGGCAGCCCATCCAGCAATCCCTTTAAATGCCCAGCCTTTGAGAAGAGAGGCAGGAGGGACATCGCTGTTGGGAATTCAGAATGATCCTGAGCCACCTGCCTCTCCGCTCTTAATCCCCATCCCAAAGCAGTACCATATCCGATAGCACCCCCGCTCATTCCCCCTGTCTCAATTACCCAGGCAGCTGTTCGCAGCCCTGCGTGCGGAATTCCCACCCTGGCCAGGAATAGGATAAGGGAAAAGGGACGTATAAATCAATAATGATCTGGCAAAACCACCTCGGGGCTGCAAACACCAGGCATTTTCTCTTACTCAGTAACACGCTGCCCAGGGGGCTCGCAGAACTCTCTGACCTGGGTGGGAAGAAACACCCAGGTGCCAGTACAGACCCGCACAAGGTGCTGGTGAGGCGTGAACCCGCCAGCACCACACTCCCACACACAGATACCACCAGTTACTCACCAGGAAAGCACATCATGCACTGCCTAAAGCCAATTACTCCACCAACATTAAGATGACACCACCAGCAGCCCCTCCTGCTCAACAACAGAGCTCTAATCATTCCTCCCCAGTTGACGATGATCGCTGGAGGCACCTGGGACAAGCTTGACTTGGATGCCAAGTTTTTTTCAGACACCAAACCCAGTCCTGGGCTGAGGCTGCCTGGACCAAGCCCAGGGGACAACATAGGTTCTCTTGGTTCGGATGGTTTCTTAGGAAATGCTTCCAACTCTCCTGCTGCTCAAAGACCATCCTAGCAGCAACCTGTGAGCCGCTCCACCAGTATCGACATGCTTTGGAAGCCAAAGGTTTTACAAAACTGAGCCCTGGGAGGGAGTGGAGCAGAGGGAACCTGACACCGAGGAAGTTGCCAGCCGAGAGCTGCAAGGACTAGAGAAGCTAAAGGCGAAGCTGGTGAATTAATTGAGTTCTTTTATGCAAAGTGCAGGAGATTACTTTCATTGCATTTCTCCCAACTTCATTAGAAAGAACAAAAGCCCATGGGCTTTTTTTTTTTTTTAAGGTGCCGTTGAACATTTCCGAGGTAAGGTTTTAAATGAAGACTAATATATTACCATTCAGGCACTTAACAACAGTGGAAGCACACAAGATCCCCAGGCGAGCATTCATCTGGACACCAAAAGGTAAGAAAAATGTAGTGAGCGCTGAAGACAACCTGACAACTCGCAATTTAGACATATGCAACCCAGGGGCCAAGGGGGAAACAAGTACAAGGAAACAAGTACAAGGAATCTAAACTTCTAGAGAAGCTCCTGCCACATCCACTGTCAGGCCCCAAGAAGAACTGAAACAAGACTGCTCAATTCATCATCCTAATTGTTGAGTACCTGCAAGGCGTGAACTTAATTTTAAACACTGAAGTGAAGCTTAGGGGCTACTAAATACCTATTGTCTGTCACAAGATGGGTCCAGCCTGTGCCCAGCTCTGGAGCATAAGCTCTGAGCTGACATCGTGATTTAGAAGATATAAATCCACCTGGAGCAAGAGCTTATAACTTACAGTAAAAACACAGACCCCAAGGAAACCCTGATGTGTTTCAGCAAGAAGAGACGTACACAAAAGTTGTACTTGACTTGGTTGTTGGGGTGGTTTTTTTTTTTCCATTAGGAAAAGACAAGTTTTTACAGGCTGCTTCCCCTGCCCAGATTTCAGGGTGTGCTCTGCAGCCTGCCTGCTGCAGCACTTCCACATTTTCCTTGGACTTCCCCAGGCTGAAAGCATCGCAGGGGGACGGGCACGGCCCAACAGCAACGGTACCTGCTTTGCTGCCTGCAGCCTTGAAGTTGTCGCTGTCAAACGCCAGCATCTTTCCACTCCTCGGGAAATTACATGTCCCTTTTCCTACAGCAACTGTCACAACAACCCGAGAAGCAAATGCCAAAAGCCTTGAGAGCAGGGAAAAACTCGGGATTTTCTGCCTGACCAGACGGGTGACAATACCGATTTGACCAGCGATTCTCTAAGCACAGTCCGCAAAAGAGCAGACAGCAAACATACACTTTATGGATCAGCAGGAGACCGAAACAACCAGGGTCATCCTCTGAGAACAAGGAAAGCAATCAGGTGGGTCAAGGAGGACAGAGGACCAAGAGGAAGAAAACTCCAGGAGAAGAACAATGTTGAGCATGAAAGGCATAGAAAGTCCGTGTGTCGGTGAGCTCAGGGGTAGCAGAAAGAAGACCTTCCATGCTGGAAGCACATGCTGCCACAGTGTACCTCCCCTTCCCAGGAGGTGATCACCCCTGCCCCAAGCAGGAGGCCAGCAATGCCTGCAGGCGCCTCAGCAGACTCTGAAAGGGCAGACCAGTATTCTGTGCCTCTGGGCAGACACAAGTGTCTCTACCCCTTCGTTTAGAAGGACACTCCCAATTAACTGAAACTTAGGATCACAAAAGCCAACTGCCCAAATGGGTCAAGTCAAAGCCTTCAGAGCAAACCTTCCTGCTGTGTGGGGGACTCACTCAGGCACTGCTGCTCTGTTGCTGCTCTGACTAAGCTTGGTCGCACATCACCCACAACCAGCAAGGGCAAGGACAGCACAGAGAAGAGACACTAACCACAGCACTCGGCAGAAGATACCTTTTCAATCCTAAACTCAACAAATCTTGCCCGGGTAAGGCTCCATGGCCACATTAATAACTCTGCACAACTCTGCACCCTACTCTGGTTAACTCCCAAGTCATGCTAGATAACCTGGGCAGAGTCATGTATCGTATCTCCATACATGGAATGGTTCAGGCTACTCCACAAGATCACGCCACCTCAGTAAATCACAGCCCACCATTAAAATCCAGCCAGCTATAGACCCACTCCCCTGACCCCCTGACTCATAGCCTTCCTCCACTTCTTGTGGGAACACATGGGGCATCTCACCAACAGCTCCTACCACAGAAGAGGAACCTCAAAAGTAGGAGCTCATGCACACAGGTCCCTAAGCAGCAGGACATGAGGCTGCTGGGCCCACAGGTGGGCCAGCAAGGAAGGCCAAGGATGGGAGTATCTTCCCAAATGGTCTCTCCATTCTTCTTAGACAGCTTCTGGAAATTCAGGCGCCCTACATGTAGAGTGGAAACCCAACCTCTGGCCCCAGCATGCAGAACACAAGGCTCCCGCCCACTGTCAAGCTTGACCTATAGGATCATAGAATGGTTTGGGTTGGAAGGGGCCCTTAAAGACCATCCAGTCCACCCCCCCTGCCATGGGCAAGGACATCTTCAGCTATAGCAGGTTGCTCAGAGTCCCATCCAACCTGACCTTGCATCTTTCCAGGGGTGGAATACTTACCACCTCTCTGGGCAACCTGGGCCAGCGTTTCACCACCCTCATTATAAAAGAAAAATTTCCTTACACTTAGTCTAAATCCACCTTCGTTCAACTTAAAGCCATTACCCCTTGTTGTCCTGTTGCAACAGGCCCTGCCCCAAGTCCCCACTCTCAGCCCTGGAGCAGGTAAGTGGGACTTGCCGGTGCTGGGTGACGAGGTTTTAAGACCACTTGGCATGTGGTAGACCCTGACCCCACCAGCTTCACCTGTGTTGCTGCCACCCTGGGAAAGGCTAACCAGTTCCTCACTGCCGGAGATTTCAGAGAGGGCCCTTGAGAGCCCTCGACACGTGGGGTTTGGAACCCAACCAACCCTCCCGCCAGCAACACCCAGACAACGCTGGGCATGGGGTGAGCCGGATGGAAGCATCCAGCCATAGCTGGGAGGGGACGCGGCATGTCCCCCCAGATCCCTGCACCCCTCTGCCTACAGAAGGAGCCCTGGCATGGCCCCTCGGTGAGGGCCACTGGGTACCCATGAAGGGGAGGGTGGGCTGAAAGTAGGTGGCCAATCCAGATGCTCCAGGTGGCCCAGCGCAGAGCCTGGACTGGTTTGGATAGGGGTGCCGGGGTTTCCCACGGAGGGGGGTGCGTGGGGTGG
>VZTM01037306.1:1383-31921 GCA_013400555.1 Jacana jacana | reverse complement strand
GTTCAGTCACTCTCACTGCGAAGAAATTTTTCCTCATATTTAACTGGAATCTCTTCTGTTCCAGCTTGCATCCATTACCCCTTGTCCTATCATTG
This sequence comes from Jacana jacana, assembly GCA_013400555.1. NCBI lineage: Eukaryota > Metazoa > Chordata > Aves > Charadriiformes > Jacanidae > Jacana > Jacana jacana. Next base: position 31,826 of record VZTM01037306.1, on the reverse strand, counting down.
GATGTCACTGAGAAGAGCCTGGCTCCATCCTCCTGACACTCACCCTTCACATATTTATAAACGTTAATAAGGTCACCCCTCAGTCTCCTCTTCTCCAAGCTCAAGAGACCCAGCTCCCTCAGCCTTTCCTCGTATGGGAGATGCTTCACTCCCTTAATCATCTTGGTAGCCCTGCCCTGGACTCTCTCAAGCAGTTCCCTGTCCTTCTTGAACTGAGGGGCCCAGAACTGGACACAATACTCCAGATGGGGTCTCACCAGGGCAGAGTGGAGGGGGAGGAGAACCTCTCTCGACTAACTAACCACCCCCCTTCTGATACACCCCAGGATGGCATTGGCCTTCTTGGCCATATGGGCACACTGCTGGCTCATGGTCATCCTGCCGTCCACCAGGATCCCCAGGTCCCTTTCCTTTGCTTTGCTCCAGGCCTTGCTCGGCCTGGGGCCAGGTCATCTGTTCCTGTGCATCCCTTGACTCCATTCCTCCTCGCATGAGTTCCTCGAGCGTTTGGGGACAAACCCGTGGAAAGAGGGAATTACCACGGGCACCCAATGGCCCCACGCGCTGCTTTCAGCCGGGAGGGAGCCAGTGGAGGGCATAGGCCCGGCCGGGAGGCCGGCGGCTCGCTCCTCCCTCGGCTGGCTCCGCGGGGACAAGCCCGGCGCACTGTGTCCCTGTCCCTGTCCCCGACCCCATCCCCAACACGGCGTGTTTTGGCAATGGCCTCTATGCCGCGTGGGAAAGCTGCGGCGCGGCCACGCCCCCCCGCGCGAAAAGCCCCGCCCCCCCGCNCATCATCATCATCATCATCATCGTGGCCCGGGGGACCCCCGCCGGCTGGGTGATGCTGCCCTTGCGGTCTGGGCCGCAGAAGGGAGCGGGCCCCGCCGGGAGCTGACCCCGAAGGGGAGGAGGGATGCGGGCTGCCGTCTGCAGGTCCCGGCTTCCTCCCTCCCTCCCGTTCGCTGTCCGGGCAGGGCACGGGGCGGCGGGGGCTGCCGCGGATCGGGCGCGTTGCGGAGGGTCAGGGAGCGGGGCTGTTCGGGGCCGGCGGGACCCTCAGCGTGTTCCGGAGGGGGTTTGTTCATTGGCTGTTGCGGGGTGGCTGATGCGTGTGTGTGTTTCTGTCTTGTAGATCGTTCTTACATGAGATTAACAGAAAAAGAAGACGAAACGTTGCCCATAGATGTAAGTTTTAAGTTTTCACAATGTTTGGCAGGTCTGACGCGGGGGAGGGGGTTCAGGCTCCTTTTGTTTTGTTTCTGCGATAGACACAGACAAGGTGTGAAGTGGCTTTTAAATTGCATTTCCACTCGATCTCCCTCCGTCAAAAAGAACCACGTTTTCTTACCCTTCCTGCCGTGTGTCACAGTTTCAGAGGGAACAGCCCTAGGTTCAGACCTCCCTCCCTCTCCTGTAGAACTGCTCAGGAATTCCCTGATGGCGGCTGGGAGAGCTTCTGCGTTCATCTCCTTTGCAGCAGAAGCGGCCTCCTCCCTCTGGCTTTTGTTGGATGACATTTGTGTACCCGCCGTGGCTGCCGGCCCGTTTGACCCCAGCACAACCCGGCTGCTTCTCTTGGTTTTTTTTTTTCATTTGTTTGCTTATTTTTTTTAAATTCCACTTCAGTGGTTATCTGCTCTGGTTTTGCTTAATCAGAAAGGTGAGGGCATCAAACACCCATGAGAAGCAGGCATGGCATTTGGGCCAAGCGGCAGCTGCCGCTGCACGGCGTGCGTTGGCCACTGGCTCCTTTCTGGGAGAGTGCATTAGAGCCTTAAGTACACGGGAACATGCTGGTTTGTTCTGAGGATCTTGCTGAGCATTAATCAATTCGACTTGGGCAGCTGAGGCTCTTCCCAGCTCTGCTCTGCTGAGAAGACAGGCAAGGTGTTTAACCTTCCCATGCCTCAGTTTCCCTGCTGTCGCATTGCCCCCTTCTGTGAAGCATGCACTGCCACCGCATGAAAAGCGCAGGAGATGCTGAAATACTAGATTTATTTTTTTTTTGCTATATATTGAGACTATGAAGTAACTTGTGTGCTGCATTGTGCTTCCCTCTGTTACAGATAGTTCTCCAGACTCTGCTAGCTTTCGCAGTTACCTGCTATGGCATAGTACATATTGCAGGAGAATTCAAAGACATGGATGCCACTTCAGAACTAAAAAATAAGTATGTTTTATTTTCCTTTTCTCATAATAACCTGCAACTCTCCATACAAACTGAATGCTGTGAAATAGCTTGCTCTTTACCTCGGTTCTTCTTAAATGCATGTTGTAGATAACACTGAGAGGAACAGTCACACCTGGGAAAGCCAATGAGATCTTTAACTTAGAGAGTTCCATAACCAGAACAAATTAAATTAAATAAACTTCTTGCTTTTCCTCATCCAAAACCCTGCTGTGCAGAGTTGGTAGAGAAATGAAAGGTCTCCATGGGAAGTAAGAGCTTAGCAGTTGCAAAGTGCTCTCCTGAGACGGTCCCTTACCATGTGCCTCCCTCAGCCTCTTTTTCTCCTTGCTTCTTTGCAAGAGGCTGAATTACTTGAATCAGGGTAGAATATCTGACAGACCTTAAGAAGATAAGGGATTTTGAATCAGGATTTTGAAAAGGGTAAGAAATTGGATGGGCCTCTCTGGCCCTTTCCAAAAGCACAAGGGAGTACGGAAAGTAAACAGCTTGACATTGTTGTATTTCATAGCGTTTACCTAAACTTGAGCTTCAGGCCCAGAAAGGGCTGGAAAGCTGGCAGTAAAGACTGTCGAGGTATTAATGCAAGGCTCATGCAGTAACCCACAGCCTGTCCCTGGGCTGGAAGGAGGAGGGTGACATTTGGCTGGGGGGTGGACGACCTCTACCTGTTGAGCAGTTGGTGTTTTTTGCGCTTGGCTTTGTGTTCCCTCTGTGTTTTGGGTTAGGAAACTTAGAAAATGAGCAAGAGTTTTGTATTCAAAACTTGTATTTCCCCATCTGTAAAAGCTGGTGTGCCCTAAACTGCCTCTTCTAAAACTGCCTGTTCTGAGAGTATTAACTTTGACTTTTTACATTTATTTTGAAGGACGTTTGACACGTTAAGGAACCATCCGTCTTTTTATGTATTTAATCATCGTGGTAGAGTATTGTTCCGGTCCCCAGACGCAGTGAATTCTTCTTCAAACCAAGATGCTTTGTCATCCAGCTCGTCACTGAAATTTCGAAAACTTGAACCTCTGCGCCGCTAAGACTTTTACAGATTATAATAATGACCCAGGACACTGAGATGTAATATTCAAGTCGGGGATGTAAACACTTTTTTAATTTCTGGAGCAGTATTTATATTGATCTTCCAGACTTTATAAAGTATATATATATATATATATAAACTAAGGACCTTCTTTGTACACTGTTAATGAAAATGACTGAATTGTGAATTGGCAATGCAGTGTAAATTATTCCACACAGTTACGCTGTGAAACACATCTTCAAATTCTCCTATAGTAAAACCAAGTTGCAGCTGACTTGACTTCAGTTAAAACAAAGAGCAAGCTAGTTTTTACTGCAATTTATGTTCTTTGACAAGAGGGAGTGTTTGAGCGCTATTTATTGTTTCGGTTTGCTCGCACTACAGTTAAGGGAGCTCCTTCAGAGACACTGTGTGCACGGCCTCACCCGGCAGCAGAGGAAGGAGCAATGTCTCCTGGTCCTAGAGCGCCTGGGAGACCTGTGTGGTGTGGGCTCGGCAAGTCAGAAAGATTGCTTACATTTTCATTTTTCTACAGTGCTGAAAAATAGTTGCCTGAAGCGGGGGTTGTTGTGGTTAGTTTGGGTTTGGTTTTGGGTTTTTTTTTCCCCCCCAAGTTTTTCATTATCATGACATTTCCTTGTCGCCCTCCTTCATTTATGCTGTTTGATGCTGCCTGGGGTGTGCCTGTGCTGGGGGAGGCAGCTGAGGTCTGATCATGCAGATACTCTTACCAGCCCCGGTTGCTTATTATGTTCCCTCTGGTGGGGAATGGCCATCAGATGGCTGAATACTCTGTTGGCACCAGATACGAGTTCCCAAGAAGTATTCTAGGTATTGCTGAGAAATACCCCTCCTGTCAGAGGTCTGTGCGGGGGCTGTGTATGTCCAGCGGCGGGGGCTGTTTGCTGGCATTAGTGCAGTGTGGGTAATCAGCCCATCACGGTGCAGCCACCCCCCTTCTGCCAACAGAACCTTTCAGTTTGATTTCTTTTCTCCAGATGAGCCCTTCATTGATTTAAGATTACCGTCTTAATTTCATGTATTAGGACAGATGATACAGTCCTTAACTCTTAGTAATAGTAACGTTCTCATCTCCCCTTAGGGGCTGAATCAATAATAAAGTTTCTCCTGGTCTGGCATTTCACCCAACTGACACAGCAAAGGGAGGGTAGTTCCAGATACCGATGGGGCCAAGTAGAATTTTGCCTAGTTTGAGGATGTCTCACTGCCACTGTGGAAACTGAGCTTTTTGTCCTAGCATCTGTGGTTTGGTTGTTGTTGGTTTTTTTTCAGACCTGTTAAGAACTGTCCAAGGCAAAAAGCTTAGCAAAAATACTGTGTAAACTGAAGCCTCTGGGTTTGTTTTTTTTCCTAGCTCTGCCCGTCCTATGGAGTGGGTGCCCCAAGTGCTAGAGCAAGATCAATAGCTGCTGCTCTACAATCACTCTTAAGCACCTGGGTTTCGTTAGAAAGGGTTACTCTGCCAGCTGCATTTGAGCTGCTGGATTACTCCCTAAAGTGTCCTGGTTCCCTCCTAGCTGGTGTTACCAAAGGCCTCAAAATGGTATCAGCTCCCTGTTGCGGACCCAGCTCTTTCCCTGGGGAGGAGGCTGCTGTGGGGCAGGCTTTGTGTCGAGGACAGGGCTGGATGCTGATCAGGCGACCTTGCAAGGCACAGAGGAAGGACAATTAGCAGAGGGAGGGTGGAGCACGGCCAAGGGTTGGTAACCAACGTCCCAGACTGACTGTCAACAGTGGCTGACAGCAAGCCAGTGGCAGAGTGTCTCTTAGAGCAGGGCTGCTCGCCTGTAGTGTCCAAGAAGCCTTGTTTGTGCTACTGTAAGGCTCCATGGAGCTGCCTAAGGCCAAGGTGCTGCTGGGGGACAGGGCAAGTGGAGAGCATCACCCGTTCCTCGCCCTGTTGGCTGCATCAGCCTCTTCTCATGATAAGCAGCCTCACTCTTCAGCAGCGATGAATATCACAGAGCTGTACAAATTATTTTTTCTTATTGATCTCATAATGTCAAATAAAAAATGATATCCTTAAAGAGTTGGGGAGTTTATTTGCTTATTTCTGACCATCCTGGAGCCTGCTGTAGCAAATGCTTGATGACTGAATATTTAAAAGTGCCTGCCTACCATGGGCAAGAAGTGATTGCCTTAATTACGGCCCCTCTGTGTTTGTGCCTGGGCTGGTTTTCATTACTCTGAGATAAGATCAGTGGGGGGAATCAAAATAGCATGCTGCAAGTAGCTAAACAAAACATTTAGGAGGGAAACATTACCAGCCTGGGGATCTGCCTGCCTTTGAGATTCCTCGTCAATGGATCTGGCAGAGCTGAGGCAGTTTCTGTTTTCCATTTAACCATAGTAAAGGCTTTTCTACCACTCACTAATCCTCTGCCAGCCCACAGCCCAGCGGTGCTGCAGTTGCCGGGGCATCTGGGGCTGGAGATCGTTAACAGCTTAGACTTGAGCAAGATCGCTTGTTGCTCCTTGATCTGCTTTTCTGTTGGGGGAGGCTGAGAAGTGAGCAAAGAACCAGAGGAGTTTGCTCAACTACAGCATCCATCCTGATTGCACCAGAGACTCGCCCTTGGCCTGCTCGCCGCGCTGCTGCAGCACTGCCTGCGAGGGTCTAAACCCACAATAAAGCAGTGCTTTAGGGAAGGGGGGACCTTGAGCAGGTCCCAGAGCTGCCTTGTGCTTACCTTGCAAGCTGCGGGTCTTCACAGAGGAGTGACCCTTCTTCTTCAAAAGCAAAACAAAAGTTGCACCAGGATTTTCTTGGATTGGATGGAAGAAGAAGCGTTCACAGCCTCACCCAGCGTACGTTCACTGCCATCACGTTTCAGATTGCTTCGGCTACAGGATGAGATGGTTCTACTACATTAAGTATTACAAAAAGTGCTGATAATTTGTATTTGTTGCAGGAGTAGCGGTTTAATCCACATTAATTTTGCTGGATTCTTTTTTTTTTCCCACTCTTCACTGGTCAGTGAGAATTCAGTGGGAAAGCTTTGTTTAAAACTGGGCAGGGGTTGTTTAGACCCTCACGAGGGGAGGGGGACCATGAGGATTATTCACTGGCTGTATCAGAGGCTGGGCTGGGGGCGCAGCTGGCAGAAGTCTCTTTTCCTGGAGAGTTCAGCCCAGGCTGGAGCACAGCATCACTTGTGCAAATAACTCCTGCTCACACAGAATTAAAGCTTTCTTGTGAGAGCTGGTGGCTCACAGCCCATTCCTGGCACTCTGGAGCACAGATGCAGCCCCCGTCCTGGATAAAGCAGGGAACAGCAGTTACTTTCTACTCTAAAATGGTTTTTGGCTTCCTTATCACTCAGTCTGGGTTCCCTCACCATTCACCATGCTGCAGCAGCCACCATTCTCTCTACACCACCTTCAGCAAGGACAAAGAAGGGAGATTTAGATCAGATATTTAGATCTCAGGAAGAAATATTTTGCTGTGAGGTTGATAAGACCCTGGCCCAGGTTGCCCAGAGAAGCTGTGGCTGCCCCATACCTGGAGGGGTTGAAGACCAGGTTGGACTGGGCTTTGAACAAACTGGTCTGGAAGGAGATGTCCTTGCCCAGGGCAGGGGGTGGCACTGGGTGGTCTTTAAGGTCCCTTCCAACCCAAACCATTCTAAAAGTCCAACAAAACTTCTATGAATCTATGACATTAGGTATGGGGACAATCCTACAACTGGCTCATTCCCCCTCACAAGTGGCACCATTTCTGCTCCTTTTTGGGGTGTCACCTGCACCAAAAGGCAGCAATTTCCCACCAGGCAACTGGGGAAGGCTGAGGCTCACCCTACTGTCCCCATGGGAAGCCCCCCAGCCTCAGCGGGGCAGGGAGCCTGCAGCTCCCAGTGCCATTCCCTGCCCATGCCAAGCTGGCTGGCTGCCTGCGCAGAGGGGAAGGGCAAAGAAAGGCTATTTTGAATGTTAAACAAGCAGGAAAAAAAGACTTTGGTACCGGCTTTCACAGCCGGCACTACCAGCGAATGGAAAACACTCCTTTGATTTGGCCTTGAGGTTCACCTTGAAGCTGCCATCACCTGGGAGGAACCAGGGCGGAAATAAATCTGGTATTCCTGCAGGTAAAAAGCCCTTTAATCAGCCTCAGGTTGGTCTCAGTGATACAATGTCATTTCTAACCACTACAGATGGCAACAAAAGCTCTAGCCTTAAAATGGCAGTTAATTAATTTTTCCCTCCTGCTAACTTAATCCTTTTTCCAGCCAAGATAGGCAAGTGAGAGTTGAGGAAGCGGGGAGGCAGCCAGCAGCCTGGCAGCGCCAGCAGGAACACAAGCCCCAGGGCTCTTTGGCAGGGGCCCAGGCGCTGCTGTGTCACAGCTTACCCGGCCATTCCAAAGCAAAGGAGAGGAGAAAAAAAACAAACAGCTTTTAAAAAGGTAATATATGGGTTATCAAACCAATGGTTCATCCCATGCTAGTGCTCCCAGGGAACCCGCAGACCCCCAGTGTGGCTGCTCCCCGTTCACAGCCCCGGTGTAACCCTGGCTGGCAGGGAGAGCAACCCGGCACTGGCATGGTCCTCCCTGCCCAGACAGGGGCTAGACGAACCAGTTTCCCTGGGATTCACTGGAGGAGCACTTCAGTTTGGATACGAAAAAATAGAAAAAGGAAAGAAAAAATTCCCCCTGGACCCCAGGGTATTTCTGCTGTGTATGTTATCATAGAATCACAGAATGGTTTGGGTTGGAAGAGACCCAGTGCCACCCCCTGCCCCGGCAGGGACACCTCCCACCAGACCAGGTTGCTCAAAGCCCCATCCAGCCTGGCCTTGAACCCCTCCAGGGATGGGGCAGTCACAGCTTCTCTGGGCAACCTGGGCCAGGGTCTTACCACCCTCACAGCACAGAATTTCTTCCTAAGATTTCATCTAAATCTCCCCTCTTTCAGTTTTAAACCATTCCCTAGTACTACATGCCCTCGTAGAAAGTCCCTCCCTAGTTCTCTTGTAGGCCCCTTCAGAAGGCCACTCTAAGGTCTCCCTGTTCAGGGCCAGCCACCCAAGGCCAGCATTGACGTCCCCTGTCCCCAGGAGGTTCCAGCTGCAGTGCAGGAGGCAGAAGAGCTTGTGGTGCACACAGCAAATGCTGAAACAGCAATTTACTCCCCCATCCTGAATGAGAAGTGCACAAAACAAGACACTTGCACCAAAAAGCAGTTTTGGAGGAGCCAGTTCAGCAGGATCTCCAAAGAGCAGCTCATTTCCCCATGTCCACACAAAGCTGTCATTCCCTGGAGCCTCCATGGTACTGGTATGGCTGGGCTCAGCCCCCAGTGAGGACAACCCCACTTGTAAGGCACCCCCTCCCCAGCACAGCACAGAACACAGGAAGGGAGAGAATAAACTCCACTCTCCTCCAAGCCCTGCATCTGCTTCTGGCCTGCAGCCTCCCATCACAGACAGATCTCTGCCCAGGGACCAGGGGGAGAGCGATGCCATTTCAACATCAGAGTTGCCCCCACCACTGTGAAGCAGGAACAGCTGCTACTTCTGTACCTGCTTGGACACAGCAGCTTCAGATCACAAAGGAAAACCCACAGCAGAGCAAGACCCACCTTCAGCTCAGGTGGGAGGGACCCACATATCCCATGAGGTGTAAAGGGTTAATAAACCCAGGTCTGCTGAAGGTACAACTCTGGGCTGGCCAGGGCTGGCAGGAGAGGACAACCTTGGAAAGGGATGGGCAGAGATGTCTCCTGACCCGGCACCATGTGAGCGTTGATCAGGGTAGGTCTGCTAGGCCCCCTCCTCTCTGCCCTCACTCCTCACGCATAACCGCAGAGCTTGGAAGGGCCAGCAATGGGCCTCAGCCCCGTTGTGGGGAGCAGAGCACAGGCACGCTCGCAGCCAGAGCGCAAGTTAGGACAGGAGCTCTGAAAAGACAGAGGTGAATCACATCGGGTGCAGTTCCAGGATGAGCAGAGCAGATGTCAATCACAGCACCAGGGCACCCCTCTTGCGAGGCACTGATACCGGCTGCATGCGATGGCATCCCCAGAGACACAGTCTCTACCTGAGGAGCTCCCCATCGGCATGTCTGTGCCAGGGATGCACAGGGCAAGGGTTCTTGCTGCTTCCCTATCGTGATGACAGCAGTCCCTCTCATTTCCCTGGTTTCACAGCCCCTTCTCGCTCCAACAGAGCAGGCACACTGAGACCAGGGGTGCATCTCCCAGGAAGGAGAGCCCACACTGCTTTCATCTGCAGGAATGAAGCACTTGGCACCTGGAACCCAGCCAAACAAGCAGCTTTCAGTTGTCCCATGAGGTCAGAGCCTCCTCAGGGTCCTGCCATGTGCACTTCTTGAAAGAGCCACCGCTCACACAGCCATTGCTCAACCTCTTTCCCATCACAGCCTGGCCTGTGACTCACTAGCCTCTCCTCAGGGGAGCCAACAGCCAGTTGCCCACAGCCCCTCTCACCCGGTTTCACCCGCCACCAGCCACATCCTCCTTCCCAGCGCGCCCAGCCCGGGCATGCCCTGCCACATTCACCTTGCCAAGCATCCCTGTTCCCCTTCTCCAACAACGCTCCTTCAGAGGGACTTCCTGAACACAATGCATGTAAAAGAGTCTCTTCCAGCACTCGTCAGGCCCTCACACTGTCTCCTATTCCACTGCCTACCATTCTGGATAGCAGCTTCTATGCTCTGCCTGCTCCTTGTTGCAGAGGGAGGAGCCCTGAGAGCGGGGATGCCAGAGGAATTAAAAAGCACGCCTTTACAGGGCCAAGAAAAGGCACCAGAGCAGCTCAGGTCAGAAGCCAGATCCCGACTTTAAAGAAGAGGCAGTAATACAACAAGCACCTACAGACTTGGGAGACTTTACTGCAGCCTTCCCACCTCCCTTCTTCCAAGCTCCTCTGCTTTTTTCCAGCTCCTTTCACCCCTGGGGAGCCATCCTTGTCCCCACCCCATGCTCCCCCCAGGCAGGAGCCCACCGAGATGTACAAGAGTCACCAGTGTGTTGTTTTGTAGGAGGGGGCTGGGTGGAGGGCAATAATGGAGCGTACAACACTAAATTAGGGCATGGATTTTATCATCATCTTTGGTAGTGACACACTACGTGACCTTGGGTAAATCCCTCCATCCATCTTTAACGAATCTCTCAGAGGAGTGCCACAAGACTTTAATTAGCAGCCCTAAAAGTACTTGAGATAGTTTGTCTTTCTTCCAAAATAACCAACTGCAGATGAATTGGAACAACCTTATTTTCAAATTCTGCAGGCGACTGGGATCCAGGCTGCTCTCAGATCAGTCACTTCAACAACATAATCAAAGTTAAATGTGCCAGCTGTGCATGAAGGATTCTAACATGCTGCACGGACTGGAAAACAGCTTGAAGAACCAATGCTATTTTTCCATGGCTGGGAAGTCACCACTGCATTATACGAGCAGCTGCATTATAATCATCTGCAATCAGCAAAACATTTTTTTTTTTTTTAATCACTTTTTAGTCTTGGGGAAGAGGACTCATTTTAATTTCTGCCCTATTTAGAAAAGCACCCTTGAATCCTGAAGCACCCGCCACCAAGAGATCAGGCAACTACTACAGCACCAAAGACTGATCAAAACACCTTAAACTGTCCATGATCTAACCCAATTAGACTGACGGGTTCCTAAGCTTTAAAAGTTGTGCCCAGAGAGGAACTGCTTACACTACCACCTCAAGAAACAATGTGCATTTCCACAAATCCACCAAAAATCCAGCACCAGTTGCTCATCATAACATATCCAAGACCTTGGACGGCTCAAGAGCCATGTCCCTCCCTGGGGACAGCCTGAGGACAGCCCAGCATCCTTCTCTGCAAGCAGAGAAGGTCATCTCGCACAAGCAGACAGGTCAAAGCTACAAGGCAAAGCAAGAAGGGAAGTTTCCAAATCCATCCTTTACTAAAGGCTGAAACTCTCTTTGATATAGAATCATAGAATGGTTAGAGTTGGAAGGGACTTTAAAGATCATGCAGTTTACGCAGTTTCACCCCCCTGCCCTGGGCAGGGACACCTCCCACCAGATCAGGTTGCTCAAAGCCCTGTTCAACCTGGCCTTGAGCACCTCCAGAGATGGGGCAGCCACAGCTTCTCTGGGCAACCTAGGGCAAGGTCTCACCCCCATTACACCACATGTAACACTCTTCATATTAAACATTAACAGAAAAAATGTATTACTACGCATACACTTTGGGGAAGACGACAAGAAAAGGGCTGACCATGCAGCTAAAGCTTTGCCTACCTTCTGCCTACAAAAATGCTTTATAAACCTCACCTATTTCACTGCTCTGCCAGGTTGTGTTTCACGAAGGGGCTCACAACATAAGGATGCTTTGCAAATTGCTTTCTGTCCTTCCTACCAGCAGCAGTGCTCAGCAGCGACAAGCAGAGCATGGGGATACAGCAAATTGCCACAAGTTCCCAGTATTTAAAGGGACATTATGCAAGACTGCTGGCATTAGAGGAGTGACAGTGATTGAGCTGACAGCAAGCATATATACATGCCAAAGATCCAGCTACTTCCACTGCCGTTGGAGCTGATCCAGGAGCAGAAAAGAGCCATGAAATTCCTGTTACAGATGTGGAGATGAAACATCCCCAAGCTCTCAAAAAGAAAACCCAACCCAAATAAATCTCCATCAAACATCTGATCAGGGGTTTCCATTCCGCTGCCTCTCCCAGGCCAAACTATCCCTCTGCACTTCACCAAGAGCTTCAGCCCGGACCCAAAATCTTATGAAACACAGCTTCTTTGACAGCTTCCCAACTCATGGTAAGGGGTGATTTTTGTTTTCTTACAGTGTTTCAGATGTCACCACTCTTGGCAAACCCAAGTGGCTGCCAGCTAAGTGAAGGCACACACAACTACATTCTGCCACTGCATCTGAAAATACCCTCCCAGTGAGCTCAGCACAAGGCTCTACCAGCAGTTTAACTCCTTCCTTGGCACGTTTTTCTTCTGAAATCTGAATAATCTGCTACTAGTTATGAGATTTGCACTCCTGAGAAACCCCTGAGAAACATCTCATCAGCTTTAAAAAAAAAATGCTCTTAAGTGAAACAGATGAAGTTGAGCTTTTGCAGCACATGACCAGCACCTGCTTTTCCCACCAACTCAACCTGTAGCTTCTGTTTTAGCCACTACCAGGAGACGGTCAAAATCACTGTCAACACAGAACAACAGAAAAAACCTGCCAACGCTGAAGCCAACAGTCTGCTTTCAAGGACGAAATAATGCACCAGGTTGCAGCTGAACCGGAGTGGAAAAAAATCAGACAGGTCCAGCCTTATTGGTTTAGGCTTCCTTCCTTCCCTGAAATTACAGCCTAAATAAGGCAGACAAAAGCTGATCGTACCATTCAGCTTCAGAAGCAGTTTAACAATTCCTGCAGGCCACAAGATGTTTGCTCAATTCCAAGGCGTTACTCTTCTCTGGTTTCTTCCTTTTCTACTTCAGACAGACTTCAGCTTGTTTTTGCAGACCCGAAAGAAGCAGCTACTTTTAAATCCAGTGACTAACATCCTTCCTCCCCATCTCTGCCAGGCCTCCATTCTGCCAGATCTGAAGTGTCTTCAGCCTTGTTTCCAGCTTAACTACACTGTTTATTCTTCAATACAAGCACTCTAGAGTTCATTTGCTAAAGGTGGGATGTTGCCATACTGGTATGAAAGACTGTAGTTTAGCTTTATAGCTTTTTAATAGTTTCTTTCTCTTAGCTAATCCATTTCCACTTGTGCTTTTGCATCAGAATTTTATTAGTAGATAGTAAAAAAAAGAACAGAAGGAAACCAAACTCAATAACCCACATTGCTGCCATTTCAGCCACTTTAGAGGCAGAACCTGGAGAAAATCATGAAACAAAAACCAGAGAATTTTAAAAGGTGGCTTTTGTTGTTTTTTTGGGGCTCTTTTTTTCCAGTAGTTTCCCGTAAAGGGAGTTATATAATTGCTTGACCACTGCACAGTCAGCTTTTATTTTGGAATATGACCATTGTTTTCTGATGCTGGTTAAGCACAGGCAAGAATACACTTGCCCATCACAAATGGTCTGTGCACACAATCTAGGAACAGCAGCACCTACAATACATCTGCCACCAGCAACCAGACTGGGAGCTGCATGGCTCTGGACTTTTTAGAAAAGAGGAACTTCTTGGGGCTTAAAAGGAGGAAAAATATCCAAGAACACAAGCAATGAGGATACTCGGTAAAGAGAGGGGTAGAAAACAGAAGCAGAATGCCTGTAGGTATCCAGGCTCCAAAGCCCCATACAGCCCTTCTACCCCCACCAGGAAGGTAAATAATTTGTTAATTCAGACTGCTAAAATAATGTTTTCTGCAGGAAACAAAGTGAGCTGTATTATTTAGAATCACAGAATCATTTTGGTTGGAAGAGACCCTTGGGATCATCGAGTCCAACTATTTTTCCCCTCTTCTTAACATTCTGGTTTAACTGTGCCACAGTTTCAACCTTAGATGAGGGCTCAAAAATACAAGTCTGAGCAAAGCACACACAGCTTTCCAGATTCTTTCCACACATCATTTGTACCTGTGGCCCCCCACTGTCTCCCAAGCCCTTGTTGAGAAACACTCCTGTTGTGCAGAGGCTCGACTATCACACAAATGGGATGTGCTCTCAGTGAGGAGGCTCTTGGGGTCATGCTCTCTACCTAGAAAAGCCAGGGCTGGACACTAGTATCACCTCTCCTGTCCTGGGTTCCCACCACAGTGAAGCATCCATTCCCAGCTTGTGCCTTGTTCAGCGCCCATTCCGCCCACATCCCACACGGCCATTTGTCCGATGACCAGTTATCTCTGAGAAGATTCTCCTTAGTATGGTCATGGAGCATGTGCTGTCTCCTGAGCAAGCAAACATTCCTGTTGTGCTCTGTTTGGAACACGAGGTCAGGCCACTTCAATGGAGAGTTGTTGCTCCTCTTTCTTCACCTCTGCATGGACACTATCTAGGAAGATGGCACACCTTCCTTCTTTTCTTCTGAAAAATTATGTCCAGTGCCCTGCAAGGTTTCTTCTCCAATATTATGATCCAAATCCAATTTATCCCAGCAGGGGAAAATTCTCTTGAATGGACTATTTTATCATTTCTGGGCAGTCTCTGAGGTATAAGATTCCAAACAAGTAAATGAAAGTCATCAGCTTCCTGTAGTTAATTTGGCAGCCAACAGCATCACACTAAGAGAGCAGGTTTACACACTAACAAGGTCACTAGTTAAAAACTCAGCCCCTGCTCAGACATGTTATCATCAAATGAGTGTCTCCGGAACCAGGAAAGAGAATTAAATAACCATTTACTAGATACAAGAGAGCTGTCTCCTCTTACCACCTACGATTTCAAAAATAGTGTATTACACTCAACTTGATGCACGCGACCCAGCCCTTTGGAAACAAGGTACACACACAGTTTATCTGACCTTCTACAGAAAAATCCCTTTTAAAGAGTCTGTCATTAGGCACAGGAGATCTAGGATGGTGACACGAAGCTTCCACATCAATTTTGAAGGTGTGAATCCCTCCTTTGTATCATTCCAAGGTATTTCTGCGTTTTTAAAATATGTTCAACTGTAGAGACGGATAGAAGTTACTCCCAAGAGAAGAATTAGGAGGCATTTACAGTAACCCCTTTCCCCGTGTCACTTCATTCATGTAACACTGAGGGAGATTTGCTGTTGCTGGGTTTTATTTCCTTCTTGAATTTCACGGCTGCGATTCCAATGGTCAAACTGCATCTTCCAGAGAGAGACAAGGCCACTGCTTCAGAGTGGACAGAAAAGACACCTCAGGCTGGCTAGTACTAAAAATACCAGCGGGAACAGCGAAGCACAGGCTCACCACTAAGATCTGCTTTCTTGCCTCTCAGGCACTGGCTCCTCAACCAGAATCCCTGGGCTATCGCAGTACAAGGTGAAGAGCTCCTCAACACAAGCACAACTGCAACCGCCTTTAAAAGAAAGCTGTTAGAGGACGTTAGGAGTGAACAACTGAAAAGACACAGTAATCAGAAGAGCCACTTGCTGCCAGCACCTTATTTGTACTGCTTTAAGGGAAGAAAAAAAAATAATTACATGAGGTGCTTCTGTCTTCTTCGTATGTTCTGCAAGACACAAAATTACCTTTGGATAAAACCCTCAGTGGAAAAGAGGAGAGGATACCAGCTCAGGTAACCAAGGGTTTGGTAAATCCAAACTCAGTGCTCTTAATACAGAGTAAGAATGTGTGCACCACCAAGGCTGAGCTGAGTGATGGGGCAGGTGCTCCAGGGTCAAATGTTCTGCAACTCTAACCGTGAGCTGCGTTAGAGGGTGTGCAGATCAGGTTCAGCTGCAGCAGAGCTACGGTACTCACTGGTTTTACAAAAATACTGGCAGTGTGTTGGTAACGGACAACTGGAGGAACTAGGTGCTGCCCACTACAGACTCCTCAGATTAGCACTTATTAAAAATTAATAAAATGGTTTATTTTATATATACATATGTTCCAAAAAATTTATACAGTTAAAATATCAAATTAGTGATCTGGTAACAATACTGTTCAAAATAATCTCTTTTGTATGAACATTAAAATACATGTTTTTAAAAGCGTTTCCTTTTAGTGCTTCCAAAGCACAGCGTGTGCCAAGGCCACCTGAAGAATCTCCGTCCTCCTCACAGGATGAAAGAGAACTGAAGTCGGGGACCTGGGAAGCCTCAGGTGCACTTTCATAATGTCTGCAGACAAAACAGAAGAGAGTCTGAGGTAGATTGTTTAGTGACCATCAGGTGGTAACAGTCACAGGGCTGTCTTTAGCTTTCATTAACACAATAGCAGTTTCTTTACTCTCAATCTACACTGCATCTCAAGTTTAAAGGCATGGCTAGCAGTTCTTGGGAACAAGACCCTTGTCTCTGTGGTGGCAACATGCAATTTTACCAGTGCAGGTGTTTCTGGGATGTTTTTTTTTAGGAACACACGGGCTCTCTCCACGATGCAGACAGTGTGTGCATTTGACAGTGCCCCGTTTTAGTGCAACCTGCTGCCTACAGCACGTAAATGTCTAATGACAGCGTTCAAATGAGTAAATTCTCATCACCTGCAGGAGGGGCAGCAATGGTTATTTTCTTCAGCCTGTTGAGCAAATAGCACCCTCCACAGGAAAAAAGCCACACCTTTCATAGCAAATCCTTAAGGTTATAGCCCAGCTTCTGCCGATAGAGGTTCTTAAAGTTAAAGCTCCACTGCTTCTTCTCAGACTGTGACAGTAAAATCACTTGACTGCCAAGATGGTGAGGGCAGCAGCTACATCCTCTTCCACTCTTCTGCGGCACAGCAAACTCATTCCTGGTCCATATTCGTCTGGCTGGCTCATTATTATCTACTGTTGACATGATTAACTCTGTTGGGTAGGCTGTTCAACTCTACTTCCTCTAGTATTCTCTCTAAGTGTTGTATTAAGACCCGTTTTTTAAACCTAATAAAGAAAGAAAAAGCAATTTAGACTTTTTTCTACCAAAAATGCAGTTGATCAACTCAAAACTATTCAGCCCTGATAAATCATATTACCAGAGGCTCTCCGTTTCCAGTACAGAGCAGTTTGCTTCATTTCTGTCATCAAAACAGCTAAAACATTTGATTTAATACAGCCACACTTCCTCCAACCTACTGAAATTTTGGGTGAGTCTTCAATAAAGACCCATCTCTCCTTTTCACATTTAAAGTAAAGCCCACTTACTCTATAAAAATATAATAGTAGTTTGACCACTAAAACAACTATAAACATTGAAATATGTCAAAAAGGAAAACAGAAAATACTAGTATTGGAGAAGTTTGTGATTTAATAACATGACCTAAATTAACATTTAATTTGTATTTATACAAACCTTGCTGCTTCCTTGATAGCAAATTCAATGAAATACTTCTGAATTTCCATAGGTCCTTGCACCTCCTCAAGAAGAGTGAAAATTTTTTCATAATCTAAAACAAGACATTAAAATCCAACCATGTATTAAAAATAAAACTTGTAAATGCATCTTCAATAAAGTTTAACAGCCAGAAGAAAAAGCAAAACTATCATGTTTCTGTGTATGGCAGTAGATGCAAGGCAAGAAAAAAGCCTCCATCAGCTTTATGCAGAGAAAGCAGGTGATAGTACAGTAATTAAAAAAGTGATACGGATGTGGCATCAAAGAATTAGGTTCTCTTTAGGAGCAGCAGCTGGAAACAGCTGTCCTTGGAAAATGTAGGGTAGGTAGAGAAGCCTCATACCTCCAGGAACACAGTGCCACCATTAGCAGTTAATACACATAGGGCCACCAAGCCCTGTTTTAACCTAGAGCTGTCACTTCTGAAAGGAGAGGTCAGGATTAGTTCTCTTAGAAAGATGAATTATTAGTGTGGGCACAAATAATTTGAGTATCTTACTGGTACAAAGTAAATACTACCAAAAAAAAAAAAAAAGCCCTACAAAACACTGAACTGGACACATTAAATGAGAAACAAAATCTATCAGTTTTTTCAGTATTTTCTGTAGTCGAAGCCAGTATCAAGATATTTACGGTGCTGTGACTAAAAGGCTGATCGGAGGCACAGCAGGCACAGAGAGGATATGGCCAGAACTGGGAATACATGTACATATTCAGCCCACAACTATTTATCTTCTTTGATGACTGCCTGAACTCTGCAGCAAGACGGGTGACTCATACTGAACATAGTACTATTTCACTCTACATCACCAGGCATGAATTTGGTACATTAGATGAGCCCACTTGGCAAAACAGGAAGCAAAGACATACCCACATAGGAAATTTTAAAACATCTTAAAAATAAAATACATATGCAGCATAAAAATGGCTTCGTCTCTCCACAGCCCCAGTCTGCCACAATTATTATGTGCCTCAACGAAATACTGAGTTTTGGGAAAGCAATGCAAGAGCAGAAGAACAGAAGAGTTAAGACTACTCCATTTACTAATTATTGAAACTTGACAATGCATTTGAAAAATATTCAGTAGTTTAACTAGTAGAAATAGTTCATTCAGACACAGACCACATCAGGGGCATCTGCCATTCAATAAAAAATGGCAAGATTATGCCTATGGCAAATCCTACAGCATATACATTAGCTGGAGTTTCGGGTTAGTGTTTTGGTATGAGCCTGGATGCAAATACAGGCAAAACATGTAACAAAAGCTGAGGCAGCAAGTTACTCTTCCTCACAACGCTTTATACTTCGGGGATTATCATAAAAGAAAGGAGATAATTTTTAGTATTCAGTTCTTAAGGAGTTTATTTACATAATTTCATTATCTCACAAAACAAAAGACTATCACTATCAAGGTTCCCTTTGGAACATATTCAAAGACGCACACATGCAGCTACACATGCCTTGCCCTGCAAAGGAAGCTCTGGTGGACACAAAGCAAGGGAATACCCCAGGGACATGCTAGGAGACACACAGCACAAGGCCCAGTCTATCCAGTAGCATTAGACCAAGGTAACACCTTCATAGAGCTACACAACAAAACCTCTGAAAGGTGCTTTCACGGAGTACCTCTTACAGCAGTCAACCCACCTTCAAGGGCAAACAAGGTCACTTGGCACTCAGCTTCCCAAATGCTGCTGTCTAAACTTTAACTCACCTGCCCAGCATGCAAGAACTTTCTTTCTTTTTGTCCCTCCGTTACAAGCAATCAAAAATTACCCAAAATCTAAAGCTGTACACGTATTGAAAGTAGCTCCTTATTTCAAGGAAAAAACCTCCTCGCCCTAGCGCCGTTCCTAATGCACTAATAAAAACCCCAACTTACTTCTTCCAGGTTTGCGAACCTCTTTCATCACTTTAATTTTGATATCAGCATTGCTTCCCTCCAACATCATAGGTGTTATTTTAAATGAATTTGGCACAGGGTCAGAAGTAGACTCCATTGCCCGTTTTTGGTCATCTCCAGCCACGCTGTAATTTAGAGGCCCTCGAACAAGTGCATTGGTACCAGGTTTGTGATCCAACCCATCTTCAGTTAAACAATTGAATTCAACAGGTAGAGAGTCCAAGTCATTAGGTAACATTTCATCCTCTCCCATGGCAGCTGGAGCCGACGGAGCCATTTGTGCAGGTAAGCCATCAATTTGCTTTTCCAGTGACTGACAGTTTTCTGCTTTCTTCTCTCCATTCCCATCTTGGACACTGTTATTGGTATCTACAAATTAAGAATATGTATCTTATAAGTGCATAACTGCAGTATCAAAAAATCAAAAGGAAACAGTTAGTTTGAAGTATTGTGTAGTAATCTCACAGCGCTCAACAACTCTCTGATACCCCTTTGGACTGTTACCATCTCATGTCACTACTGTGAAGTCACTATTTTCTGTATTCCTATTGCAATGTTATGATTTCTATGCAAACTAATGTTTTTCTTTCCCCAATTTCAGCCAACAGAGTTTTCTTCCAACTCCACTTGCTGCAACAGGTGGGTAAGAAAAGTAGTACTTATAGGAAATGAAAATGTAATCACATTTTAACTTTCCTTCCCCCACCACAGAATACACAAAGGAGAACTAAAAGCTGATCTCAAACCCTTGCTACCTCCAAAGCAAACCTCCTCTGCCAAAAGGTTTCTATTACTTCTTTTTTTTTTTAAACAGTTCATCAAAGCTATTTTTTATTCCAGACAATCAGCTGTAAAAGCAGACTGTTTATCCAGGCCAACCAAAGAAACTCAGTCCTAATTAACACTAAAGCACAAGTAGATGGTGATATAACCTTTTGAATCAACTCAGAGAGTGGTGACCACGCACAGGGTGCCATACAACAACTTGATATACCTTTATTTGCTGGGATGCCTTTGAGGTTCAAATACGATGGGGATCCAGAAGCAGAGGGTGGCCCTTTTCCACCGACATGATTGGTTACGACAGGTGGTGACTGTGGCCGTCTCAACAGTGGTGACATGCTACGCCTTCTCTTTAGGGACGCTGGAGTATTGGGCTCTCCAGGACGCTTTATCTTATTCTGAGGCCCAGCAACAAATTCATCTGCTTCATCAATCATCATACCCTGAGAAGAAAAAAAACATAGAAATTGTTTCATCATTGATGGAGTTAAGTTCCTCTGTGTTAAAATTCAGGTGGCTTTCAAAACACTTCACAGCTCTCAGAACTGAGACACCTAATGTACATCAGAGATAGACTCTGTAAATCAGCGTGGTTCTTTACATGTTTCTCTTGGACCACGTGAAAGACACCACTCCTTTCACACAGGTTAGCAACATACTGCAAATTCTACGTTAAATACAAAGACACAGCAGCTACTGTGGCTCCTCCTACCTTCTTATCCTGTTTAAATGGATTGCCAAACGTATGAAGTCTTTTTGGTTGATCTGGGTCGATCTCCCGAAGGGGTGAAGGCATCATTTTCAAGTATTCCTGGTAATTTCCCATCTGAGCAACAGGAACACTATGAAGGCAGTCTGCAACACAGCAAGCGATCTTAATTTAGTCTACCTTAAAACTAAGGCAACACAAACTTCATGTGCTTCAATTGTGAGTGTTAGTGTTTAAGAACTAGAAATTAGTTTCTTTTCACTATGGAGGCAGAAAAGAACACTACAATTTGAGAAATAAGGCTGGCAAGAGCTGAGCTTAACTGGCAGAATAAGAATGAAAAGTAATCAAGTTTAATCCCTATACTAACAACTGCATTTTTTTAGACCCCTTGCACCTAACAAAGGTAAAATAAAAGTCCCTCCCTGCTTTAAGCCACCATCACTATAAAAAACATGTCTACTGAACCTTATTTTATGGGAAAGTTCTCCCATCAAACTTATTTTTGAAATTCCAAGCAAGCACGACGTTTTTGAATAGCAGAAGGCAAAAAATTCCTTCTTTCCCTTTCAGAGTCAGTAAAGGGGCACAGACTGTCTCAATAAATGATGCAATGTCCATTTCTGCCCCCAAACACAGGACAGAAAGGACTACTTCAGGAAATGAAAAAAAATTTAAAACAAAACAAAACAAAAAAAGAGCCTGTACATTCTCCAAACTGTTAACAAAGAACAGCAGCTACTTACCTTCATCCTGCCCCAAGATAAGCCTGTGTGTTTTCAGAAGATTAGTTCTCATTCTAGTTAGCTGGTCTAGAAGACTGCGACGAGGAATATCATATGCATTTCTGAATGCCTGTGGCTTCAAATCCTAGTTTTATAACAAAACAAGTAACTTTCAGTTGACCCATCAGTTCTCATGCACAAACTCCTCTATGAGCTGTAATAACTATTAAAAATTATTCTGAAGTAATTTCAGGACTTCATAACTGGACAGAGCAGACTCTGTCCATGATGACACGTCCGTGACTTGTCTATGACTGTCTTTTCAACAAGACCTAATTCAGCATTAGCACTTTCAGCTCCATCAAGAATAAGCATGTTAATTCCTGGATGAACACTACTGTCTGTCTTTTGCAGAGATCATCACTTAAAACACCATCATCTTTGTTTACTACCATGGGATTTTCAAAGAGTGTCCCAAAATCAAGCTCAAAAAATTGCATTTTCTCTTCTCAGTATTTACACCTGTGCTACATTCTTCACAATTCAATGAAAGTATTTAACATCCCTGTCTACACTAAAGCCCCAAGTGTTATGCATTTAAAACAGATGAGATCAACTGCTTAATCATGTTTACCTTGTTTAGAAGTCCTATGTGGAAGCCAGCAAATTCTTTAACATTCATTTCTGCCAGTCTCAGTGGAGATTCCCCAGTGATGCCTTGCAGCAGTTGCTTAAAATCCCTACTGTGTACCAAGGAGAGGCCACTGGAGTGGTTTTTCACTTTTATTCCAATTTCTTGTGGAACTTTCTTACCCACTGAACCTATTATCCGTTCCGACTCTATTTTTGTCTAAAATGGAATCACACCAGGAGTTAAAGAATCAGCAGGCATTGCAGATTTCCAGTATAAAACACAAAATACATTAACAGAATAAAACTATAAATTTGGTTCCCAGCTACTCAACAAATGGCAGAACTACCTACCCAGGGATATACTGGATTACATAGATTAGATCTCAAGTAGAAAGAAATCCTAATGTGCTAGCATGTGGAAAAAAATATTTAGCTAGTGTATCTAAATTTATATGTCAGTAGGAGTAGGAGGTCTGTGAATATCCCTGATACTGCTGCAAGTCTTGTGACTTTCTTTTGTGGCCCTGAAGAATAATTTTTAAAGGAAACAAAAAAAGAAAAAAAAAAAAAAAAGCAAGGTGGGGTGCCTTAGGTTACTGTAAATTTGTATATAGAACAGTACTGTTCAGACACAGTAACATCATTCCAGACTTCAGTTTTGAAACAACCTGTGAACTGAAGTCTGCACTTTGTTTGCAACAAGGTAAAGTAGAAAAGTAATAAAGGAAATTTGCTTCATCAGTAACTTTCTAAAAAGATATTACTTCTCCAATTAGCACAGATTTCTTATTACAGCTACAGGTAATTTTACTATATTAAGCTTTAACTGCATTCAAGGGTAAGACCCACTTGCAATACCTCCAGAAAACCCCAACCAACCAAACCCCAAACCCCATGGTAATTGCAAGCCACTTCCCCCAGCTCTCATCCTCTGCAGGGTTTGCTTCATTATCTGTGGGGAACTCTGTAAGTTAAGGACAGCAGGAGCACAGCAGAGTTCTTGAACTGCCTGTCCCTATACACGAGCATCCAGCATGTTTAAACTGTTTCTTGTGCTGAGAACGTCTGTGAAAAACACAGTAACCACCTCAAACCATTTCAGCTCTGTATTGCAGATAAATAATACGAATTTGTGTATCATTAAGTTACCAAAATGCCACAGGAAGTTTTGTGTCTAATAGATGTGCAGCCATTTGGAGGCTTTTGGCATGTATTTTGTGCATTCTTTAAGGAGGAGGATTTTTTTCTTTGTAATTTTAAAGGCCGCACTGCTTCCTTGCTGACTTCTAGATACGCAACTACTGTTTAAAGAACCATTGGTGCTGAGGAGGCATGGCTTTCAGACAGCTACACCTACAATGGCATTCTTGACAAAGAGAAGAAGATACGCAAGACTATTTCCCACCAGGTCACACTTAACACAGAATGGATTTGACCTGAAGGAAACAGAAAGCTTATAGCTATATAAAGCTTATACTATGACTTTAAATCCCGTGGACAAGAACGTACACTTTTTTGGAACACACACATTGCCAAGGCACACATGAAAATAAACATGACACTAAGAGCAAGTCTCTGACTTCAGCTGTGAAGAACAATGGCAAGAGCAGTCATAAATCCAATTAGTGATAATCTTTGGACTTTAAAGGTCTAGCAGATACTTAAAATGTATCTGAAGAGGTCTCCTTTGCACTCCCCTCCACCACTTACAGAAGGCACAATCACTGGCTACAGAATCACTCTGGATTGATTCACGTTTGCGATGGAAATGCTGACCCATCTTCAGGTATAATATATGCTATACACCCATACGAACTCCCACAGGGATTAACTGCTTTATAATGAGATTACCACAAACTAAATCATCAACGCACTTCTAATTGCAAAGGTTTTATCAATACTACCTGTTGGCTGAGTTTTTTAAGGTAAGAGATAACACTGTAACTAAGTCCACAATCTAAATTATCTGATATCAGATTTGGAGCTCCCATCATCCTTAGGGCTTTCTTTAATGGCTATAAGGAAAACAAAATACACAATAGTAAGAGAATAAGTCTTTAAAAAAAAAATTTATAAGATCAATTACAGGAAGCTAAGGCACATGGATTAGTGCTCTAGCTTTTCCACTTTTGGCCACTAGAATTCCAGTCTATTCAGATAACATGTGACATGAGTTTGGCAGTCTAACTAGCTCGCAATGGCCGGTACGTCACATTACCACGACACCACACAGTGTGGTGCCACTGGCAACTTCCACTCAGAGGCTCAGTACCAGAATAGCCGGGATGATGCAAGTCCATATTGAGGTGCATTGTCCAAGCTACACATAAAAGGTGACACAGTGCCTCCCCCCACCCTTTCTTTGGCCCAGCCAGTTTGCTTTGTAGCAGCTTCCCAAGTTCTAGCACTTCACCCATGTTAATAAACAAGTAAATCTGCACTTTCCTTCTCACATTACAAAAATAATGCCAAATTTGGTTTCTCTGAACAATCTAAAGTACTTTAGATCAAAGGTTAATTAATATTTAATTACTAGAAAACACATTTAATATCTTAATATAGTTACTATTACTCAGTATTACTAAAATTTTATTTATCTCTTTAAAATGTTTCACCTGATCTCCATACCTCTGCAAAGCAAAATGTTTACTACCTAAAATGTCATCATAGCTAGGTAAACAAAATTTACTAGGAAGAGGTATGATGCACAGGACTCTGGTCACACCAGCCATTATACCCGGGAGGATGAAACGAGAAAAGGAACATACCAGTAAGTAGTAAGGAGGCATGGTTTTTAAGTAGTTGTCAAAAGCCTGTCGCCACTTCAGATTTGGCTTAAGTTTGTGAACCTTAAACAAGTCATCTGCAAGAAGGAAAACAACAGAAGGAGGTTTCATTTATGTAGTCCCGGACCATCAGCATTATCCAAAATTCAATGTGCCAAGCTTCCCCCCCTTTTCTTTTCCCTCCACCTATTTCCCATTGGGGCTTCCCCATAAAAACTGTTCTTAATCTCAGGTTGGAAGGCTTATGAACCCCCAGTCCTAGCTGCAGGAGACCAAGTCCTCATTACAGGCAAACTTACAAGGTACACCAGCCTTAACCACCACACACAACTAACAGCAGCGTGGAAGGCACGACAGATCCACCTGTTAAGAGTGTCACCTCCCTTGCAACATCAGGGACTCCCTCTATCTGATTAAACCAAACAACACTCATTTGGTTCCATTTCCATTTTCAGCCCAGCTTTCTTTTGTACAACCTGTATGATGAATTCTGGTCTCCATTAAAAACATTCTTGGGCATCAAATGGAAAGAAGAATAAATACCAAAGCAGGGAAATCTTTCTGGTCAGCTTTGTGGGACTCTGCTGCCAAGAGGAACAGCTGGTGAGAAGGGGTGTTACCTCCAGCCAGAGCAACAAACTCACCCCCAGATACAGACAAGAGACAGGAATTAGCTACAAAACCCGCTACCCTCTAAAAAAAGGGCAACCAGACAAATTATTTCCTTTGGGTACTGTTTTAGAAATACCTTGCCTGTACTAGAGGTGTAGATATTGCCATTTAGGAATCACCAAGCTGAAGCATGTACCTATTTGCTGCACACGCTATAAACTGTGACAGTGATCTCTAAACATAAAAACTGAACACGGTATGCTGCAATGTATAGTTTGAAATTATAGATTATCAGTTGAGATCAAGTTTCTCCTTAATAGGGCTGTAACACACTGGCAAAGTGAGGCTGATGGAAGGATATGCGGGACTGGAAAAAGACATGTCCAAAAATGAGCTGGGGAGAGCTGCAGGAGACAGCAATGCACAGAGGCCGTGCGAAAGACAGATGCAGCCAGAAAATCTTTTTCCTCAGATTGAGCTTTCAGGAAGTTATATTTGGAGAAGCAAATTTGACTTACATAGGATTCTGCACAAATCGAACAGATGTTAAGATACGACTTTCCCAGTTCTCATAGTCAAACCACACTTAATTACAGGTACTTTCCAATCTAAATGAACTCTGTATCACATATAAAAAACACACTACAGATGCTAATTGTTCTCCTTCCTGGCCCGAAGGAAGTAGGATAATTTTGAGAGGACAAGTTAGAACTCCATTTAAAATACCACACGTTTAGCACTACTATCCTGAAGAACCTGTGATGGTATCATGACATATGGCAAATATAAAATAACATCGATTCTGATCTTGCAAACTTAGTATTTTTTTGTAGCAAAATGGAAGTTAAACTATAGCTCTCTCCCAAAATTAAAAATAATTAAAAAAAAAAAAAAAAAGAGTGTAAAATATTTAGTATCATGGTATGCCCTAGTATTTTAAAGTCTCTGAGT
Organism: Jacana jacana; assembly: GCA_013400555.1. Classification (NCBI taxonomy): domain Eukaryota; kingdom Metazoa; phylum Chordata; class Aves; order Charadriiformes; family Jacanidae; genus Jacana; species Jacana jacana. The sequence continues at coordinate 5,551 of VZTM01037306.1, read as the reverse complement.
TGGTTCCGAGTACAGCTTGAATCTTAAACCCTGTATCAGCACTTTATTACTGTCTCACACCCTGCACCATGCAGGTTGTACCAGTGTATAAGCTCTGCAGTCTGACAACACAGCCACTTTCCAACAGCACAGTGAACCACCATTCTTAATCCTGACCAGAGCTGGAGCCTGACAAGTCACATGCAGAAGCACCTCCCTGACCTTTGCTATCCAAATAAATAGTACTCAAATCTAAGCAGAGCTTCCACAAAGATTTGTCTATTTAAAATGAGAGTCTCCCCACAGCACGAACTCACTGCAGGAGCTCCTGCCCTCTACAAGGAAGATGGTCATGGCGGGAAGCTCAACCACAAGTTTCAGAGAACGTCACCTTTAACATCTTACCTGCCTCTATTACAAGAGTTTGAGACATACACTCAGCAGACTGCAACACAGGCACTTGAAATGGACTTTTTCCACCATGCCCTGGGCTGCACATCATCATATATATAATATATGATGTATATAAATACATCATATTTATATACATATGATGTATATAAATAAGCAAACAGTAACACAGTTATCAGCTATGTCCTTCATAGACTAAATCACAATCTTTTGTAGATATAATCCAGAAGTATTGAAAATATCCTTTCATAAATTAGTTTTAATCCAACCTATTCATCATCAGATACTGCTCTCTGTATAGTCCCCTTAATGCAGAATTCTTTTTACTTCTAAACTCAGAGGGAGCTAACAGCACTGGATAACTGGAAACATGGAATTAAAAAACACTAGGAAAGGGCTGCAAGCTGCAACAATTCAAGAGATCAGGTAAAACTATAGACAGACCAGTTAATTTAAAACCATGCTGCAAAATCATTATCCACTCAGATGAAAGTACAAAACAACTGAATTGTGACAAACAGGATACCAATGCACATTCTGAATACCCAGCATCACAGAAGGGGGCTTGATGCACTCTAGAGCCCAGTGAACAGTTTTTTAAAAAAAAAGCCACAACACCCCCCCCAAGAGATATAAGAGAGAGAATGGTCAGCAGGTCATTTAGTAGTTAAGGTGGAGCCTAATTACAGAAAGAATTCATGTGACAAATCTAGTATGTGACCATGCACCATGTAAACCAAAGTGAAAACTTGCACTTTTTTTTTCCTTTTTAATCCCCACTCGCCATTAAATTCTACCTGAGCAAGCACACCACCAATCCTCCCCTGCTGGCCCCTCTAATTCTCTGAGCTTTCTAATACCTCGGCACTAAAAGATCTAATCCGTTGTTTAAAGCAATAGAGACTCATGATTTTGCATTGACAGAAAGATCCTTCCCTGCAAAGGATCTAGCCAAAGCTAAGGTACTACAATGTAAAATAGTATCCACTGTTAAAAAGCTATTGTGGCACACTTTTTCCATTGACACAAAATGTTTGGCTCCCCCTCCCAACTTGCTACAGTCCCATTTGTGAGAAAGACAGCACTCAGTTTCCAAAATATAATATCATTACTTGCAGGTTCTCCCAAGGAGCCTGTAAAAGCATCAAAATAAACTGTCTATGTTGCAGTCCTTCATGGGCAGACACTTCCTAAATGCTCAGTCTTCTGCATATTTAAACCCACAGAGAAAGGCTATTACCCACCTTCCCATGGTATTTTCCCCATGGCTGTTTCACTTCTGCTTCTGCTGACATTCCCAATGGATAATCACTGCCATTGCCCAGCAGCACCAGCCCTCCCACTGTGATCAGCCAAGGAAACATCCTGAGCAAAGCAGGAGCATCCAGAAATGAACCTCATCTTTGCTAAGCTCGCTCTCTAACCCCTTGTTGGACCTGTCTCTACAATTGAGTTTAAACAGAATACCTGAAGTACAATACTACAGCTTTGCTGCAACAGTTAACAGCAAGAATCCTTCGAGAGGACATTTCTATAATCCATGGGTAAAAATATACTCAGCAGAGCCCATCAGCGTCTACCTGTGAAATGCTCAGAAAGCCAAGAGGAGAACTGCACCCCACCTCTGCAGTTGTCCAAGCAAACTTCCACCTCAAGCTCAGCTGATGCCTCTCTAGGCTTTCCCACGAGAGCAAAAAGGTGCTGCTCAGTTCATCCCACATGGTACCTTGGTACAAGATCTAGAGACCAGAATTTTTGTCAGACAAGCCATAGTGCATGGGGAAGGTTAACACACAGACTGTGTGGCTACACTGTTTTATGAATTCTCATTAATTGGCTTCTTTCCTTGCAAAGCTTCAGATTCTAAAAGCAGACCCATTACAAGCAAGGAGAGGCTACAGCATTGCCAAATCCACACTCACAGAAAATGAGATGTACATCACCAGCTCTATAGGATGTGATACACTATCTCCTTCAGTCTGGAACTACTACAACTTGTTTCAGTTTGCTTAAGTATCACTGCAAGCTTCTTTGTGCACACCTATCTTGCCTCTCTTACAGAGCTGTTACATTATTTTCCAAAAATAGAATCACAACTTCTCCTGCTCAAGAATGTAAGAAAAATACAGAAATGCAAGGAAAAAAAAACAACTTCTGAAGCATCTTGCTATCTATTTACAAGGCTAAACACACATAAGATACTTCATAAGACAGTACAAAACATACAGTTGTAAAGTGGTTTCAGCTTTGTCTAATAAGACACTAGAAGGAAGAGAGAGGGATTATCCACTGTACCATCCCAAGGTAAGTCCCAGTTTTCCAACAAAATATATACCAGTAGAGCAGTATGTGATGTGTCAGTATAGGTGGTAGGGGCTGAAGAGAGCAGACTTCCAGGTTTGGAAGTTCTCACGTCCTTTTTAATGTGGGTGAGAGTAATCAAAGATTGGTATTACACCCTCAAATCAGTCCTGTACTGCACCATTAATGCCTGGTGCGCATTAAGACAGACATGGGGAGAGTTTAAAAACAGAAACAACCTCTATCTACAAACACAAAGTCAGTATTTTTTAAAACTTCTATAAATTATTTAACAGGTATGCTGCTTATCATCATGGTCGTTTTCTGTACTGCCAAGTAGAAAAGGGCAGATCTGCTTCAGTGTTTTATATTAATTCCACCATGCCTTAGAGGCCAAGGATAAACAAAGTCCTGGAAGAATATCTGAAGATCACATTTCATGCATGCATTCGTGTTAACAACACAAAATGCACAGTATTTGTGTTCTAGAGAAAACATCCGCTTTACAATCCAGGCAACATGGAAGCTCTGCATTTCCCTTTAAACCGCCTTCAGGAATTTAAGATGTGGGATACCAGGTGAGTAAACTGCAGAACAGCACTGCCCATACTGAATAATGCCTTTCTCCAAAAAGCAGGAAGAGTTTTACACCCCGGCAAAAAAAGGCAGAGGGAAGAGAAGAGCTGCCAGTGAAGACAGAGTAGACCTGCAAATGTCAACATCAAAATGAACAGGGAAATCCATTTGGTATCAGTGATGGCTTTTCAGATAGTGGATCTGCTGCAGTAATCCAGTAGCCACAAACTTGCAGAAGCTCCAATTTAATCTAGAAGTATCCTTCTCGCATGCTTTGGGATAATTACTAGGCTACAGGATGACTATATAAAACATACTCAAATTATGAGCAAGACTTTTTTTTGTTGTTGTTATGACCGGGATTATGAAAAGCATTCCTGAACTCTCTTGTGGTTTTTTTTTCTAGAAAGGAATGGAAAAATCCTGTGTAAGACAGTAAGAGTCAACATCAATTTTCTTGATCTTCACTGCCATTCTGTCTCACTAAACACACCTACAAAAAAAAAATCAAAACAAAACATAAAAAACACCCCAGAACAAAAAGCCTTACAGCATAAGAATCTCTTCTCTCTGCCGTTACCTTTCTGCCAGAACCCAATAGTCACAATTACTATGGCAGTTATTCACACAGCGCCTTTTCATACCATCTTTCCTGTAGAAAGTAATTTCGTTGTGGGAGAAAAAAAAAAAAATGACCCTGGTCCTTTGGGCAGGGAAGAAGAGTAGGCTGTTTCACTGCTCAGTTCCTCCTTGCTGCTCTAAACCAACAGGGAATTCCCTCTTCCCAACACCCGTGACAAACACCGCATATCTCATCTTCCAGTAAAAAATTAGCTGCTACAAGAGCAACTGCAAAACCTGGATACACCACACCCTAAATGAGGGAAAATAATGGAGGTTG
>VZTM01037304.1:0-11211 GCA_013400555.1 Jacana jacana | reverse complement strand
TGGCAACCAGGGTAATCTGTCTTGGTGGTTTTCGCTGTGGAAGGGATGCAACTATGGGGAGGATTGGAGAGGACAGGTGACCCAAACTGACCAGTATTCCATCCCATCTGCCATGCTCAGTATAAAAAGCCGAGGAATGGAAGGGGTCAGATTAGCTGCTCGTCAAGGGCTTTTCTTCAGTGGATTGCATTTTTTCAACGACCAATGTCTGATGAAGACTCCTGTTTGTCTGTCTCTGACTCTGATTAGAATGTTCTGGAATCCAGTTCCCATCTGTCACTGAATCCAATTTTGACCTTTCCCAGAGCCTGCTGCCGACAGCTCCCTGAGACCTTGAGTATATTTGTATATATTGCATCTATTTCATTCTTTCTCGTGGTTGGGTTTTTTTTTGGTTGGTTTTTTTGTTTGTTTGGTTGGTTGGTTGGTTTTTTGGTGTTTTTGGTTTTTTTTTAATTTATGTCATTAGTAGTATTTCATCACAATAGTTCAGTTTTTTCTAGGCTCTTAAATCTCTTTATGTTTCTTCTTCATCATCATGGAGAAAGAGGTGGGGGAGCCCATCTGTCGTTTTGTCATCAGCCAAACTGCCCTAAACTGTGACAGAAAACAAGATTACAAATTGGGTTCACTTGTTCAAACATATTCTTCCATGATTCAGAGGTTACTGGTGCAGAAGTAGGTCAGTTATTTCTCCTGCACTCTTTTTTAGACTTGAACAAGAGTCCACCTGTATTTTATTATCTTCTCAGAGTTTTCATACTTTGTGGCCTTGATCTTTTTCATCTTTATTAAGACTTCAAATCTAGTGGGTATTTGGTTTAATTGAACCATTTTAGCAGAGCTGTGTGTTGATATTACGGTTACTATGAGTTGAAGACTAATTAACTTAATACCTAAAGATCTAATGATGTGATATTGCTTTCATTTGCATTTCTTTTGATAATCTTTATTACTTGGGATTGGTATGTCCCCAAATTCACTATGGAGTTTAAAAGAGTAACAGCCATTTTCACCTTTTCATTTAAATTAAACCAGGAAAGCGCCACTTACATCAGCAGGCCTTAATACTGAGACTTTTTGGTTCTAACCCATCTCATCATTTTATCCAGCAGTTGACACTGTGGAAGAAAAATAAAATAAAACAAGAGCCACATCGCCAGTTGACAATAAACTCTTCAAATAGCATCAATTGAAAGTCTGTTGCAAAGGCTATAAAAGTTATCAGGTTGGTAAACTGATATTTCCAGCTAACCGTTCGGGGCTTACTACTTTCAGTAAGGTAAATATTACTAGAAGTAATAATTTCTAGTTATGTCTAGTCGTAAGTAGGAAAAAAATACTCTATGAGAAGTTTTTATTGAATAACTGGAGAAAGAGCACAGTCAGATGTCTGGGATTGGAGAAGAAATGCTTATTTATCTTAATTTTAATATACCAGCTACAAGATTGTTAAGGTCTAAAAATATTTCACAAATTAACACATTATTAAGACCATTTGTTTCAAAGAATAAAAGAAGCAATTCGCTATGCATTTCTGCAGAGGTTTAATGATTACCTCTGGCAATGTTTACAGAGGGAAGGATGAAAAAGGGTGATGGTTAATATCAAGATGATTTCATTCAGTAGCCTAAGTAGGTGTAAGTGCAGCCAAAGAGGTTTCCTGTACCAGTACTTAGTACTGTGATAGTGGTTATTGTTTGCATTGCAAAATTGCCCAGCTTTTTTAAGCCTGGAGATTACAGTCCCACTGTGCTAAACAGTGTGCAAACTGTCTAATAGAGCATCTTTACCAAGAGAACCTATGGCCTTTGAAAGTCAGATGCAGTTGAACACAAGGTAATAAAAAGAGTGTATTTGTCCATACGGTCATCTAGTGCCTCAGCTACTTCCTGTTTAATTATTACTAAAGTCTCATAAGCTTTACACCATAAAAGTTTTCATGGAGAAATCTGGAGGTGGACTGAAAACTGGCTTTATGGGAAGGTCTTTTGAGAGTGAGAACACAGGTAAAAGTAGAAAATAAAATAAAAAATGTAACACATTGATAATGAAAGCTGAAGTCATTGGTTGATTAGAAATGAAATCACCATTATGAGGTAATATCTAAGCACTTAATATGTAGAGAGACCAGCATTTTTTAGTACAATGCTGTTATTCATCTGTCCTATACTTTTAAAGTAATCACCAGCCTCTGGGGATAAGGTGGGATGTTAGATCATTCATTCTCCTTTTTCTGATTGACACTTATTACTTCTTTCCCCTTCTCTCCTTTGATAATCTGTCACCAAAGCTTTTGGGCAATATTCCTTAGGGACCATGAAGATGATTAATCTCTGATATGAATAATATTTGCAATATTTCATATATTGTGGGGTGATGGCTGCTATCTGTCTATTTGTTCTCAGCTAGAGATAGGTTAATACTTTTAAAAAGGAGTGTCTGAGTTGGGTGAAACCCTGGTGGGAGGGAGAGACTGCACCAGGAGAGACTCCCTCCCGGTGGGAGGGAGAGCAGCCGGGGCTCTCTGGGCAGAAGCTAGCTTTCAGCCTCAGAGGGTGCTGGTAAGAAGTGGGAAAAGTCACAGTGATGAACTCTAATCCTGAAACTTGATTAGGATCACAGAATAGTATGGGTTGGAAGGGACTTTTAAAGGTCACCCAGTCAAAAACTCATTGCTAGATCAGGTTGTTCAGAGCCCCATTCAGCTTGACCTTGAATGTTTTCAGGGAAGGAGCCTCTACCGCCTCTGTGGGTATCCTGTTCCAGTGTTTCACCACTCTCATTGTAAAACATTTTGTCCTTATTTCTAGTCTAAATCTACCCTCTTTTAGCTTAAAACCATTACCACTTGTCCTATTGCTACAGGCTCTGCTAAAAACGTCTGTCCTGATCTTTCTTATAAACTCCCTTTAAATATTAAAAGGCTGCAATATTTTTTTCCTCAGAGCTGCCTTTTCCCAAGGCTGAATAACTGCAATTCTCTCAGCCTATCTTAAAAGGAGAGGTGTTCCATCCCTCTGATCATTTTTGTGGTCCTCCTCTTGACCTAATGGCTCCAGATGAGGTTACACAAAAACAGAGTAGAGTCATCTCCCTCGACCTGCTGGTCAGGCTTCCTTTCATGAAGCCATGCTGGCTGTCTCAAATTGCCTCCCTGTCCTCCATGTACCTTAGCATAGTTCTAGGAGGATCTGTTCCATAATCTTCCCAGACACAGAGGTGAGGCTGACAGATAGGTAGTTCCGGGGTCCTCCTTTCTATCCTTTTTTAAAAATGGATGCAATATTTCCCTTTTTCCAGTCACTGAGGACTTCACATGACTTCATGACTTTTCAAATCTCATGGTGAGTAGCTTGGGAACTACAGAAGCCAGTTCCCTCAGGACTCTGGGATGTCTCTCATCAGAGTCTATGTATAAAGAGGTCACCAGTGATGACTGAGGCAAAAGAGTTGTTGAGTACCCCAGCCTTCTCCTTGTCCATTGTCACCAGTTTGCCAGTCTTGCTCATCAGGTGGGATATATTTCCTTTGAACTTCCTTTTCTGGCTGATGATATTAAGAAGCCCTTATTATTCTTTGTGTCCCTTGCCAAGTTCAGCTCCAGCCATACCTTGGTATTTCTGACCCTTTAGTTTAACGAACAGGTGTCAACTCAGCCCTGCCAGTCTCTTGCCTTCTTTTCCTCATTTCTTACACCTGGGAGTCAAGAGCTCTTGTGTTGTATCAGAAATGTCTTTAAAGATCTGCTATCTGTCCTGCTTCCTGTCCCCAAGTGCCATTTTGCAGGGCATCCTACTGACTAACTTCTTGAAGAGTTGGAATTTTGTTTTCCTAAAATTCAGAGTCCTGACTTTACTTTTAATGTGTCCCATAGTTCTCAGTACTATGAATTCCACCAGTGCACAATCACTGCAACCCAGCCTGACTTCAGTCTTGACATCACTGATTAGCTCACTTGTATTGGTGATGGACACTTCAAGTATCTTATTCTGTCTGGTAGGACTGTCTATAACCTGTTTTAAGAATTTTTCTTTGATGCACTCCAGGAGTCTCCTGGATTGACTAGAGAGTCTCAGCAGTTGTAGGGAAGTACAAAGTTTCAGAGGGCGCAGAGACAAAAAGTTACAATAAATCAGGAACTGGGCAGATACAGCTAAAGGAAATGCCTTGGGTTTTTTTTCTGCAATGTCTTGAATCCTTTTGTTACCATGTTCTTCAGTGACTTGTCCGAGGTAGCCCACAAATGCTTATAACAAGGATAGAAGCCATATTGAAGAACATTTTTATTGTGTAGTGGGAAGGTGGGGAGAAATCCTCAAGGTAGCAGAGATCAGAGTTGGCAGGTCCACGTGGTGCAAGAGACTTAGTAGTGTTGATCCAAGCAATGCTAATGTGGGCACAGTGTCATATGTTGCACCCATGCTGGCTAAGCTTTAGCTGGATGCTTGGTAAGCAGCTATCTCAGGTGACTGCATGTATTCTTCACAGTTTCTTCTTCAACAGCATGGGTGGATGCAAGTAAACCAAGCTTCTTTATGTATTTGCCTTTCTGGTTTTGGATTGCAAATGAATTCCTTAACAATTGCTGTAACCCTAGATTTTCCAAATATTTGGATTGCAACCTGCTTTCCTCTAGATCTTTTTAAGCCAAGTTCTCTTCCACAGTACTCTGTTTCTGAAAGCTGGAAGGATTATGTAGTTCTGTGCCAAGAGTTAACACTTGTTAATGAGTCAGAACACAGTCTTATATAGGAATGCAATATAATATAGAGATTATTTTTCTTTAAATTCATTCAAGCGAGAATGTAATTAGAGGATCATGAATCCCATGAAGGGAAATGCTTTAATATAACCTTAACTGTTCCTCATTATGTACCACATTATTAAGCCTGACCTACAAAGCCTGCCTCCTGAATACAGTATGCTTCCTCAATGCTTGTTAAAATTGTCTACGTATCGCTAGAGACTGCTGGGGTCATTGTATAGTAGAATGCCTTCCTCCCTATATATGCTCCATTTCACAGTGGCCAAGTCCCTTTTTAGCCACAGTCCTTACTTGTAGCAGGAAAAGCTGGTTCTCTTGAATACGTCATAGTGCCTTCCTAGGTTTGTCTGGAAAGTGTTTAAAGAGGTTCTCAGAAAGTGGAGTTTGCCTGGCTTTGACTGTGTTCCAGAATAAATTTTGTTTTATTAACCACTTTAACTCTGAACTTTGCAAGATGTGCTATAATCCATGAGGTGATCAGATGTGTGAGGAGCAATGCTGTCTCTTTTTGAAAGACACTAAGACATTGTCTCCTCCCTATTCAAGATATCAGGCTCAACCTGACATCATATCAACTGTTTCTCAGTGATGCATTTGCAAATTCATTGGAATAAATGGAGTCAGAATGTTTTTGAGAATTTGAGCAAGAAGAAAGGGGTGGGAGGGAGAGAAATATACCTAAGTGGCAACAGCATTTTCAAATATGTGATCATAAGGAGGGAAGAAAAGGCAGAGCTTTAATGTCTGAAATGTGAAGTCTGTTGGAGTGACATAGTTTGAAAAGACTTCAAAATGAGCCCCAGGTAAGTTTTACTGCAGATGAGTAATGGTTTAAGATTTTCCTCTTGATGCTGGTGTGAAAGGCTCATGCCTGTAGATATGTCAGGAGGCTCTGAATGTTCCCTGCCTACAAAATGAAAGATTCAAACTTCCTCTCACTTTCTATCTACTCCTTTTAAATCCTACATTTTGCTTCCAGGGGTCTTTATGTGCTGTGAGGTAGTGATCCTCCCCAGGAAATTTCCTAATGCTCTGGTCTTGGAGGCTCTGTACAGAGCATTTCACACACCTGGGACAGATGCTCAGGTGCTTCTAACAGAGCTATAGCCCTTAACTCTAAGTGGAGCTAGATTTTATACTTNACAATAATGAAATAAAACGGCCTGCAGTTGGCTTTTCAGACATAGGCATGGGTGGGGGTGTTTTACTCATTATAAATAGGAAAAGGCATGACTAAGAAACTTTTGGTGATGTCTCATGCAATTCTAGGGACATAAGACATTCCTCAGTCCTAGCCTTTGAATGTATTCTGTAAGTAACAAGCAATTATGTGGTTACATAGACCACAAAGAGAAATGGCATTATTCTATTTCCTCTTCACTCTGCCTCCTTTTCTCTCAAATTTAGAGTTTAAAACTGCTGCTGTTCAGGGTCTTTTAAAATTAAGTGTATACTTTTTAGAGCAGTGTTGATGTTATTGGGTGAGGGGGAGGAACAGAGCTCAGATGATCTCTCTTCCTATGTCCCACCTACCTTTCATTTAGATTATGCCATCCATGACAGAAATCTTTGGTCTTTTCCATAAAAGTTTTAATGCTTAATGTTTGTTGCTAAATAACTAATATTTTGAAGTGTTTGTTGGTTTGTTTTTTTCTTTGTCCTCTTTTGAAAAGGATGACTATCCCTTTGCTATAGAGAATATCGTTTAATTGTGTTGCAGATTAGGAACTAAAATCATTAAACCCTTAGGACTCTTATTCTCATACATTTGCAGTGCATGCCTGATGATCTTTAAATAGAGCAGTTTTCTCATTACTACTAATGATAGTGGTGTTAGCATGATAATATAATTGCTGTGGATTCTAGAAGGATGAGTAGAGTTAAGGGTCAGGGGTTGGCTTCTTTTGTTTTTTTCACCTTCTCAACTTTGTTGTCATGTATTTCCATTTTGCTCAGTATTCAGTGGAAAATTTTTATTGGTGAAAATCCTTGCCCAAATGTAATGCAATGTAATTTTGTAAGTAAGCAGTTACGGCAGAAGAAAGAGTTAAGGAGAAAAAGAAGTTTTAAAAAAATCTTTCTACCCTTTAGCTTTCCCTCTTTTCCAATATGTTCTGTTATTCTCTTTTGACTAGATGTTGATACAGCAAAGAATGCCATGGGGTAAATTGTGAGGAAACATATGCAGAATGGATGTGCACTGCTTGCTCTGTAACAATTGGAAGAGTTGTTATTAGTGGGTTAGCACTTATTAGGAAATGTGAATAAGCAGCATTGGACCCTGAGGGTATGTCTACGCTGTGCAGCAGAGCACAGCAGAAACAGTCCCCAGCTAGCTCCAAGCAGGCTGAAGCATCAGCATGGCACAGTGCACCGGCATATGAATGCCGGCAGCAAAATGGCTGTGCTGGCATGGCAGTTCTCAGCAGTACTAATGAGCACCAGTGACACACTTAGACTATTGCTCTTAAAACTTTGTTTTACCATCTCTGGCTTTTTTATTGTTTGGTTGTTTGGGATTTTTGGTTGTTGTTTTTTTTTTCCATAGTAGGCACAACACTGGTGTAGGCCTCATCCAGGCAAGTTTATTTCACATTGCAGGATGACAGAACAGCACTTGCATATATATATTTTATAGATACATATAGTTCATGTATGCACATATTTAATGCGGAATGATAAATACCAAATGATGCAGACTTTATTCCCTGCAAAAGCCTGTCTTGAAAGCAATGTAACGTATTAAAGACACAACAAAAAAACCCCGTTGTTAGTGTGGAGCATGCACATGGGACTGCAAACAGCCTCTACTTGCTTGCACATAGTTGTTTCTACTGCAGCATATCACTTCTCTGTGATCTGTTCTTTCATACAAAACTTAAGTAACCACGGGTGATACGTTGTTTATTGTTGTTGTTTATTGCTGCTGTGCATAGATTTACATTTGGGTGGCTTGGGCCTTCTGCAATAGCTGGGACTGATGACTGAGCTGGTGTGCATGTATCAAAGTCTCTGACACTCATGCTAACTGTTCACCAGTAGTGGCTCCAGTTGCACTCTGTGCACATTACATCAGCCTGCTGAGCAAAACTGATGCATTTATCATCCCCTGCTTCTCAGCACTCTTGCATAGCAGGGGAGACAGAACTTCTCTCCTGGGAGAAGCAAAAGTTACCTGCATCATGCTCATCCCAGACAACACTTAAAGGAGAGAAACATCCCCAAATGAAGTTTGAATTAATACTATGTGCACCAAAGAAATGTTCCAGAAGGAAGGAAATGCAGTAATAAAGTACCCAATTAAAAAGAAAAAAAAAGAAAAAAAAAAAAGAAGAAAAAAAAAGGAAAAAAAAGAAAATCCATTAAAAATATGGATGTTTAAGCACCTATTCATACACATTTGGGGACATCTTGTAGTTTTTAGTGATGGGTTTATATTAGCTGGCTGCCAGATCACGACCCAGTTACCTCTTCAACAGCACTTGTGGGGTAATTAGAGGGGAAAGCTTAAGATAAAGAGATTAAGACAGGGAGATCCCCCACCAATTATGATTACAGGAAAACAGACTTGACCTGAGGAAATTAATTTAATTTATTGATATATAAAATGAAGTTGGATAGTGAGAATCAACTATGTTTCACAGGTCCTTTTCCTGCCACAAACTGATGCCACACTTGCCACTGTACCTGGCATTTTAGCATTTACTAATCCTATCTCTGGTGTTACAGTTTGACTGATCACTCCAGCATTCAATGCTGGCTAGTAGTTAAAAGGAGTAGTGATGTACAGGGCAGATGATAATTTTCATGTTCTGGTCAAAGTGGAAAAGGTTACTTGGAAGCGCTGTTGTTAATTGCCTGCTTCCAGGGAGCTAGAGAGTTTTGTTATGCTCCCTTATAGCTGCCAGAACTGAGAACATAGACTCAGTCGTGTTTAGGGTTTCACACAAAAGTGAATGATCACATCCCTGATATATTTCATGGCCGTCCTCCCCGAGCTATTGCATGTTATTACATTTCTTTAACTTAGTATTCTGAATGCAGTGCTGTCTCCTCCATAATCAATTGCTAAATACCTTACCTGTTCCAGAGGGCTGGAATTGTAGCAACCAGTTTCTGTTAGTATTGATGGCTATAGCCTCACTCTCTCCAAATAAGAGATCAAGAAATAGAGATTGGGTGGGAGAAAAGAGATGATGAGGGAGGCTGACAACAAGATTATTAAGATTTCTTGTTAGAAGAATGCGAAGGGCTCAGTTTGAGCTCTTTAGAAATCAATAATTGCACAGTGGCTATGTCTGTCTCTTTTTGAATTCATCATCTCTGTTCTTATTTCCCTCGTGACAGTCACGTTGCTAAAATGTATTTAGGTAAAACCAAAAGGTGTTAAAGTGCGTGGTGTGTGTAAGTATGCACAAAAAAATGCACAAGGTCTAAAACACCTAGCTAAAATATTGAAGAGTAAAATGATACCTTGCAGAGAAATACTAGTGGTTTTTGTACAGCTACATTTAAATTATAAGAATGACTTAAATTTTAATTTTCTGAAATGACAGAAATACAGTGCAGTCTGCCAAATCATTTCAAAATGAAAGTATTAATCAGAGATTCTGAGGTGACAGAGATTATTATTGTTCTAAATTATTTGAGAAATTCAGAGTTCCAAAAAGGTATTAATTCATCAGAAGCACCCTTTCTTCACAGGAACTGAAATTACCACATGCTTTCTTCTGTCTCGTGATATAAATTCTATCTGTCATTACATGTCTTTCACTGAATCCTGCTTTGTCTAAGTTTTACATGCAGCTCCATAAAGACACACTGCTCAAAAAAGTCATTCTCTGGACAAGTTTCTGGTGTATAATCTACTGCCATTTGTTACACACAACTGCTCTCAAACCTAGTGTTGCAAAAAATGCTGAAAAATTCTTCTGTTCCTTCAGTCCAGAAAATTTTATGAGGATATGTTAAACTTAAAATTGTCAAATTATTTGCTTTGGAATCTAGGCTGTAACTTGTAAATGAGGAAGAATAAGTGTACAGGGATCCTGAATACTCAAAATGCATACACAGTGGAGGGGTTTTTGCTCTCTTCTTAGGTGATCAAATTTGTCCTGGCTACAGTCATAGCATGCTGTTTTATTTTGAATCAGAAGCAACTTCTTCACATTTTTTTCTATTTATTTTCATTTCTCTTATGGTCATACAGTGTTTTCTGACATTTTATGTTCACCACAAACTGCTATCTGTAACATTATTTTTTTTTAATATGTGCATACATTGGATATTCAGTTACTGTTTTTAACTGCCTGTCCTTTTTGAATACAAAGTCAAAATTTTCATGCAGTTTTGGTTTACTGATAGACCTGCCTAATCTTACCTTGTGTTTAAAAATTGATCATAACTTAAATACTTGTCTTCTTGTCATGAATAGGTTACTGGATCTTGATTATGAAATAATAGGTTAGTTACTTTGCTGTAGAACTAATCTTCAAATAACATTAGTAGAACTTTGTCATCTTGGTACTACGTTATATCACTGTGTGCAGAACCAGATGGGAAGGGAAATGAGAAAAATCCCTTGGTACAAATACCATCTGACAAGAAGAAATAAAACCACCTGTTATGCTGTGTAAAGGCAGAGTTGTCTTCTTAAGATAGATTAAATTCTTTACTTTTGTTTGTTTGGGTTTTTTGTTTTGTTTTTGTTTGGGCCCACGTAGACCTATGATTTTTCTTATATTTTATTTGAATTATTAATTGTGTTCCTGAGGCCACAGCTGAAAATGCGGTTTATCCAGTGGCGAAATCTTTCCTCTTTTTCGGTAATTAACAGTTCTTGCACCTCTTTTATGCTCTCCTTCCTTCCCTATACATACTCATTATCATGGTTTGTCAATTATCTTCCAAACTGTATTAAAAAAAGATAACTCTCTAACATTAGCAATTGCTCAGAAGTTGCTAATAGCTCTCATGAGAGCACTTGTCTCACCCCATATCTCCCACCTTATCAAAAGGTCACATTAATTACAGGACTCTTGCTGGGAATAAATCAATGTGTCAATCAGAGACCCACAATTGTGCTGCAGTTGGAAAGTAAAAATTTCAGAACAAGGCTATATTTAGGAACTAATTTATTTATATTTTTAACACTGTATTTGTGAGTTAACCTAAGAACAAAGAATAATGGCAGCATATTAAAGATCAAGGTGTACGAATATTTTTAAATCAACAATTTTATTTGTACATTTATTATCAATTATTCATCTACAGTACTTTTACTTTTAATTCGTTGCCTTCAATTTAAAAGAAAACTTAAACCTCAAATTCAAGAGATATTCAATTTATTTGAAAAATGTTTCTATATTTCTATCTTTAGTCTTTTATCTAAATATTTTCAACGCTGAATCAAAAAACAATTACAGATCTAATAACATTTTTTT
>VZTM01037301.1:0-16421 GCA_013400555.1 Jacana jacana | reverse complement strand
TGTGACCTGATCTAGGTGTTCCTGCTGTGGCAGGGGGATTGGACTAGATGATCTTTCAAGGTCCCTTCCAATCCCTGATATTCTGTGATTCTGTGAAACCCTGGGCACAGAGACTTTAGTAAATCATTATAATCCTACTAAAACTAGAATATTTAGATTAGTTACCCTGCACACACCCCCCACTCTGAGTATCTATCTTTTTCATACTCTAGATGGATGACTTGGGAGAGGAAAAGTTTTCTTATGGACATGTTAATACTAGTATTTGTTGTTTCTCAGAAATCCCATAAAAGAAAGCTCAAAAATGCCCTATATACCATCAAAGAAGGAACCCAGGACTGAGGAAGATTCCCTGGGTTACTAAATACAATCCTTTCCTATCATACTCAATTAACCATATCTCTAAAGACCTTGTATTCAAAGTACAGGACAATAGAAAAGAATTGGAAGACCAGAAAGATGGAGAACATAAGTAAACGACCAGGAGATCATCAGAAATATCATCAGGATATTTGACTTTTCTGTCAGCACACTGTCAGAGTACTAGCAATCTTTTTGTATTGTACTTACCACAAGAAAATGTTTCTTGTCCTCAAGATGCAGGGGGTAGAAACTATTTTGCCTTTGCAAGAGATGTGTTTTGGCTTACTATTACAACACTGTTAACACTATTTTTAATACTTTTTTAAACTTATGTATTGGCAGCTGATAAAATGTTATTGTGATGGGTCTAGTTATCCAATCTGGGATACCATGTTGCACATTACAAAGGTTGAAACCAAATTAGGCCAACAAGATCTCCCTCAGTATATTAGAAATAAAAACACCACCAAAAAATCCCATGTGCATCATTATAAAATCATCTGTCAAGCTTTCTCATTCAACTTTTAATAGGTAGAAAGAGTCTAGCAATTAGTGTCACTATCTGTTATTTTCTTTCTAAATGATGTGGTTTTTACTTCAAATAGTCCCTGCTTTGCACTAATCTACTTCAGTAATACCTAAATCCCTTTCCACTGCGATAAAGTTCAGTTCAATCCCTTTGAGTGTTAAGAAATATCATGAATGTGTCCTGCATCATCTAAGAGAAGGAGCATACCGAGATGTTTTCTTCATGAGTTCGCTTAAAACTAGAACTGTGCATCTAAATGAAACTGATATCCTTTATTAAAAAGGCATGAGATGATCTTAAAAGGGTGATATTCACCTGGTTTAAATTAGTTGTCTGAAGTATAGTCTAATTTCTTTCTCTAAATTGTCTTTACTATCAACATGCATCTCCAAATCCAAAGCTACTTTTATTTTCTTTATGACAAAAAAATGATACAAACTTTATTGTTTTATTCAGTCCTTTGAAAGTGATTTTTACTGGTTTATGGAATGCCTTTCAATGTGGAGATAGGGTACAGCTCAGTTAAGCAGTCATCATGCACAGAGGTACAGGGTGCAGCCTTCAAGTACTTAAAGAGGGCCTACAGGAAAGGTGGGAAGGGTCTCTTTTCCAGGGAATGTAGTGACAGGATGAGGGATAATGGTTTTAAACTGAAAGAGAGTAAATCTAGGTTAGATATTAAGAAGAAATTTTTTACTGTGAGGGTGGTGAGGCACTGGAACAGATTGCCCAGAAAAGCTGTGGATGTCCCCTCCCTCACAGTGTTCAAGGCCAGGATGAATGGACCTGTGAGAAACCTGGTCTAGTAGACGGATTCTATGTTTCAGTTACTCCTGTGGGACTGGATAGCACTTATATGGCTCAGGTCATACACTCAGCATGCAACAGGGAATGAAACAAACTTCAAGGCCTGCCTGGTGCTGCCCACTTCCAGAGCCACAGTTGAGTGCGGACCTATCAGACTTACTATCTTCAAACTCTTTTCTCAGCTACTAATTTCCCAGTATGTGGGAATGTTGTTTTTTTTTTTTTTTTATATAGAATACATATATTCTGCCCAGGGCAGCTGTGGATGTCCCCTCCTTGACAGTGTTCAAGGACAACCTGGTGTTTTGAGTAACCTGGACACTGGAACCCTGGACAAGTGTCCCTGCCCATGGCAGGGTGGTTTGAACTCAATGATATTTAGGGTTACTTCCAAC
Source organism: Jacana jacana (assembly GCA_013400555.1). NCBI lineage: Eukaryota > Metazoa > Chordata > Aves > Charadriiformes > Jacanidae > Jacana > Jacana jacana. Next base: position 14,327 of record VZTM01037301.1, on the reverse strand, counting down.
CCAAACCATTCTATGATTCTATGATTCTGTAAAAATTATGGAAGAAAACCTTAATAATCAAGTTCTTAGAGAGACTAATTTAATGATCTTTCCCTTATCCTTTCCACAGATGAGTTTCAAAGCTCAGTCTCATCCATTCTTTTTCATGGAAACCCAATTGCAGCGTAGAAGATATATCTTGCAAGAAACTGCATTTGTATTGTAACAGAGATGATCTGTTAAACAGCATCGTCTCTGAGGTTCGAGGATGGCTGGTGAGACCCACAAAGTGAGATCAACAAAGATCTTTGCCAACTGGCTGCCCACCCAAGTATAGGGAGATTTAAACTAGGAACAATGTGTCAGGCAGATGGTGACCATACTTACGTCAGGTAGCAGAGGCCAAGGTGGAAGAGGATGCAGGAAGGTTGGAACAAGATGTACCTCAAGACTGACAAAATGGGGCATAAGGATACGCTCCACAGGTGCATGTACACAAAGACACATGGCTTCAGAAACAAGCAGGAAGATCTACAGCTCCACCTATGGTCTCTGATCTATGATATTTTTTAAATGACTGAGATGTAGTAGGATGTCTTGTGCAAATGTTGTAATGGGTAAATATGAGCTCTTCATGAAAGACAGGAAAGGAAGATGTGAATGGTGCCTGTATGGATCTCTTCTTTAGGACAGATGAGAGTTTGGTTGAGAATCTGTAGGACAGAATTAAAAGACTTCTTTAAAAAACTCAATAAAGGCTATAGATCACTTGTACCTTGTTCTCATAGAAGACTTTAACCTCCCTGACATCTGCTGGAAGGACAGCACAGCAAGACACAAGCAGTTAAGATTTCTGGGGTGAGTTATGGATAACTTTCTAACACAGATACTGAATATGCCAACCAGGAGGGATGCACAGCTAGATCTTCTATTAACTAAGAAGGAAAAACCGAGTGAGGATGAAGTAGTTTTGGCAGTTACCCATGTGGTAGCTTTGGCATTAATAAGACCTATGAAGAGAGACTGAAGGAATGGGCTTGTTCCCCGTTGAGAAGACAAGACTCTAGGAAGACCTAATATCAGCCTTCCAATACCGGTAGTTTATTGAGAAGATACAGTGGGGGAGGACATGAAACCAGAAACATAAAATGCAACTATAAAGACTCAGATTCAAGGAGGAGGTTGGACTAATTACATTCTGAGGCTCCTTCCATCTTGTATTATCCTGTGATGCTGTAATAAAGGAGAAAGAGTTAAAGACTGCTGTGAAGGTAAAGACACAGATTTTATTTTCAATGAGAAGACATGTCAGCATTTCAACACATAGCTTCATTGCTGTATGTGTTCTGCAACTGAATGTAAATGTTCTCAAGGCTATCCAAAGAGACTTATAAAATAGACACACTGTCTTCTAAAGTGTTAGAATTTCATTTAGATAAGTGAGTTTTCAGAAACATACATGTCTTAAGACATAGCCAACTGTCTCTATATAGACTTATTCAAGATATGTCTGCTGGATGTGTCAAGTTCTTGATCAAGATAGTATGTAAGTCTACGAATGGATAATTTTAGCTCATGATGATTAAACTCAAGAATTTAATCAGAATCTGACCTATGGCTATTTCATCTCAGTACATGGTGGAAACTGAATTGAATGACTGCTAAAACTTTAGAGAGAGAAAATGGAAATAATGCAGCAAATCAGAAGGAACAATCAAAGACAAAGTGAGTATTTAATCTATTTCTGAACAAAAATAGGGATACGTATTATCTCCTACATACATTGAAATTCCATCTACGTAAGATGTTCATCCAGTTGTCAGGAGGCCCATTTTATTTTTCATTTTAAAACTGCCAGATTGTGACAATGTTCTTGTACTTGAAAGATACTTCACTGTAGTGTGCTCTGTATACAATAGCTCAGACCTCAAATGATTTTAGAAACTGAAACTACAGCAGACTGCATGTCAGCTTTCTTCCTAAATGTCTCATGAGGTCTGCCTATTTCAGAAAACCTTTTCTCTGTGTCATATTACAATTAGCAAAGCAGCTCAACCATAAATCTCTCATGGTTAAAAGTAAAAGGAGTAAATGGTGAGATATTTTGTACATCTCTGCTGCAATTAAATAGCTCTCATTTCTTTGTATTGTTAGTCTGATTTTTGGCCAAGGAACATGATGGGTTTGGCTTTTGAAAGTTGTGATGTATGGTGTGTCCTCTCAGGATGGTCCTTTCTTTCTGACTTTCTGTATCAATTGCCTTTACTTTTTGATACAGTTAATGTACTGAAAGCCTCTGGCAGACATTTTCTTAGTATGCTATTAGGATTAGGAAGACCCATGATGATTATTTAAACTAACAGTCTGTGTAGCAATGATTTTTGCAGAGAGTTATTCTAGTGCTAAGACTATATATAGTAGTACTTGCAAATTTAAGTATACTGCTAATAGGTATACAACATACCAGTTACAGAACCTCATTAATAAATTAATTTGATTTTGGACTGCACTTCCTCAGGACCATCGTCTGTTTCAGATTTAGAGAGCTGTGCACATAGAAACCTCAGTGTCTGGGAATGTCACAGAACAGATCATCCTGAGTGCCATTAAGCGGCACATGAAGGACACCCAGCTGATCAGGTCCAGCCAGCACAGGTTCATGAAACACAGGTCCTTGACAAACCAGATCTGGTTCTATGACAAAGTGGCCTGCTTGGTGGATGAGGGAAATGCTGTGGATATTTTTTACCTGGACTTTAGTAAGTCCTCAATAGTCTCCCACAGTATCATCTTGGAGAAACTGGATGCCCATGGCTTAGATGGGAGTACTTGCTGCTGTACACATGCGAGTACACATAAGTACACATACTCGTACACACACAGGTGGTGTCCTCCAGGGCTCGGTATTAGAGCCTGTTCTCTTTAACATCTTTATCAATGATCTGGATGAGGGGATCAAGTGTATCCTCAGTAAATTTGCAGCTGACATCAAGTTAGGTGGGAGTGTCGACCAGCTGGAGGGTAGAAAGGTTTTGCAGAGGGATCTGGACAGGCTGTATTGGTGGGCTGAGGCCAATGGGATGAGGTTCAACAAGTCCAATTGCCTGGTCCTGCACAGGGGTCAACCACAACACTATGCAGCCCTACAGGCTTGGGGAAGAGTGGCTGGAGAGCTGCCTGGCAGAAAAGGACATGGGGATGTTGTCAGCTGAACATGAATTTTATTAATTGCCATTAGTTATTGAAGACTACAGTCTAAAAAGGTTAGGGAAAAGTAACATGGCAATTCAACTCCTGTTCTTGTCCTATGAGAAGCACGCAGCCTATTTCAGTTTCCAAGCTACAAATGAGTGTCATTATAATAAAGTCCAAATTTTTCAAAGACTAGGGAATATTTATGCATAGTAAATTACTGTTACTCTGCTGTCCAGGTTGCTCTAATCCACTGCCATGAAAGTGGAAACTGGGAACAGCAGTCATGGCTAGGAACAATCAAGTCATCACACTGTGAATACATGGCAAATAAGTATTAAACACCTCCTGACATATGTTTCTCCCTCTCTTCAAGCCCAGGGTCAGCACCATCTGTAACCCAATTAAACACAATAGTTCACAGGTGTTCAGTGGAATGATTATAACACAAAACCACTTTTCTTGTTAGGCTTCCTTAACATTTTAATTCTTATTTAAGCTTCATGCTTTAGAGAAAAAAGAAATTCCGGGGACTAAAGTCTGAAGTTGTATATAAGAAGTCCTTCCAGATACCATTTGCTGTTAATTAAAACATTTCGGCAAACTGCCCCATAGCTCCTGTTGCCCTACCCTACAACTCTTAAAATTTATGAGATCTCTTATTATGTATTCAGCTTGAAGACTCACTATGAAAGCAGAGCACGTATTGAACAAAAGAACCATGGAATTTGATCAGGAGATATAACAGTAACTCAAAAGATTCCCCTGATGTAAGAGAGCTTTCTTCTTCTAATGGCCAGCCTGTGCCAGAGAGATTGCAGATGCTGGAGTCCCTTTTCCACCACTTCACTCTTGCAACTATTCAAGCAAATAAAAAATATTCTGTAGATGCTTCTTTACTTATAGCTTTTGTTGCTTAGCTGGCTGTATGCATGCATTTCTTACATAGCTTATTCTTTACTGAATTATTTTAACCACATATATTGAAAGTATTCCCTCACACATTATATGGTGTCATCTGCCTGTTGATTATATGTAGTGGTCAGTTTTGAAGCATGACAGTATGGAGTCCACAAATTATTGTGGGATGATTTTGAATAACATATTATCTGGGAGTTTGGGGGCTGGGAGTTTGAAGGGGAGAGACTTTTAATAGTGGGATCATATTATGGCTCCAGCTCCTTCTCTTCTAATAGAAAGAAAGCTGGGAGACTGCCTTGTAAAGCACAACTGCTGGTAGACATTGGGTTGCAACAAGCACTTGTCTGGCTATGAAGCAGGAGCTTGACTTTTCTATCTGAGTCTGGTCAGCCATTGAGAATGTTACCACTGCATCCTTGTATGCCTTTTTGGGAAGCTTTAAGTAATGTAGGGGAGTGCAGGAAAGAAAAATTGTGTTTTCTTTCCAGCTCTGACCAAGTTTTTGCCTGTGATCTTCAGAAAGCCTTTAAATGTGAAGAGATGGGAGAACCTTTCCACCTAGCTTATCTTATTAACCAAGTTACCCTTGGGAATTAATTATCCTGTTTCAGTAAGTGGAGGGTGATAATCTATTACCTCGTCATGGATACAGAGGACAAAACCCTAAATATCTTGAGGGATCCATTTCACCTAATTTTAGACCTAAAAATTTTAGTTATTGAAAAAAAAGGATGCTTCTCAGATGATTTGTTCCATCTAGCCTAGACAGCAACTTTCATATGACTGTACCTCACTGACTGTAAAACCGAACCCATGTTTGTGTAGCTTATACAGCATGCATTTTTGACAACATGACTTAGAATCCAGGCTTTTGAGATAATTTTTGTGGTACAGAATATCTTTCTACAAATGTTCTAAATTAACCTCAAGTCTTTGGAATCAATACAGGATTCTCTAGCAGGAAATAATTATTCAGTCAAGATAAAAAGGTCAGTCTCGATGATCATATTAGCACTTTTACTTGCTTTACCTTTAAATTTTATGCAGATTTGAAGTACCTACTCTTTGTTTCAAAATTGCAGTTGAATCACTAACTCTAATTATAAAAGACATCACATTAAAGAGAATTTATGGACTTTATCATCAAAGTTATTTTGCATGCATTAAGATTTTACATATTGCACAAGTATTACAAGAAATCCCCTAATAAATACAGATTCTAACTACCTCTGGAAGATAGTGAAGGTTTCAAGATGCAAGTGAACATGATCTGGGTTATCTGGGAGCAGAGTGCTCTTTTGTGTTACATTTGGGCTGCACCTTGCACAGTTAGAATCCTAGGTGGTACCAGAACAAATAATAACTAAAGATGATAGCATATGAACAGTATGAATTTGTCAGCTTTTTGGTTTTTGCATGTCAGCACTCATTTCAACTCAGGTGTGTAAATCAAATATATTACCATGTTGACTCTACTATTTTATTGCATTGTGTTCCCATTGTCTCATATACTACTGTGTTATTTATCTTTCCTGAAGGAAAACTATGTATTTCTTAAAATATAGACTTTTCAAAATTATATTTGACTTATTGGGAAGAGGATGGGGGAAAAAGAAGAAACAATTTAATTAAACACTTCAAAATAAATTTTCAGGAGGTCTAGGTGCTAATCTGTTTCTTATATGGTTGACAAGAAGCTTTCTTTTAAAGAAAACAGTGGGGGTTTTTTGCTGATGTGTATCTAGATAATGATCCAGTACCATTTATAAATTTTATATACAAAAGAATTCTGATCAAAACCACAACATTTAAAAAAAAAAATATTACAAATTCACTTTAGAAAGAGCTTTGCCAGTGGGTCACAGAAGGGGATCCTTCACCTCTACTAAGCACTGGTGAGATATACCTGGATTGTTACTTCCAATGCTGGACTTCCCTATACTAGAGAAATGGACATACTGGAATGAGTCCAGTGAAGTTCCATAAAAATTATTAAAATATGGTTAGCCTCACCACATAGGAAAATCTACCAAAAAAAGCAAGCAAAATAGACGGTTGCCTCAAAGATTGAAACATTGCTTTCAGGTTTGTTTCTAATAATGAGTAAGCGTTCTACTGTGTATACAGTATTTCCAAACAAACACACTCTTTCATCAGTTATGCGACTACAACTTTATTCAGAATGAACAAACACAGTTTTACACCTAATGTATTCTTTGCGAGTGATATAAAAGGGAAAGCAGCTCTGTTTAGTAGCTGAAAGCATGGCTAGCATGCAGTACTGTTTAAATAATGGTAGCTTTGAGCCTCATTTTGCATCAGCTAAGCAATTACCCTTTTTTTTTCCTTATCCAGGTTCAAAGAATTTTAAGCATGGGTGTGCAGAGATTTTTCTCAAGGTGCTCCATCTTTTATAACATAGTGTGAATGCTGTATAGGAGAGACATTGCAGAGGTTAGAGCTCTGCAAACTTGCTCCATAAAGACCAGATGTTGGATCTTTTTGTTACGGTATTTAAAATCTGTTTTTTTTCTCCAGGTGAAAATAAAACAAATTTGACCATGCAAGTGGTGTTGAAATTTTCACTGATGTTAGCAGTTTAACAGCTGCAAAAATTAGCATTAACATGAGAATCAATGATGATGGTCACTGATACGGAGGAGCAGGGAAATTCCTAAGTATCAATTTGCAAAAGAGTTTGTCCTTATTTTCAGCAAAGTTTAAATTCTTACCTGACAGACATAATTTAGTTAATGGATTACCATGGAAATCCCACATTTTTAAGGTCCCTCTCCATAACATCTTCCATTGTTCCTTACTGAAGTTTAAACTCTTAATCGTGCTGATTTGTCACATAGACGCTGCTGTTTGCCTGAACTCATTTGGCCATCTGCATATTTCCTTTCTGTACCTTTTCCAGGTTTACTTTATGGCTTTTGACATAAGGAGAGGTAGTACTCAAGATGTGACCACTCCTAAGAAACTACACAGTAACTTAATAACATTTTCTCTTTTATTTTCTATTTCTCTCCCAATAACCTGGTATTGTTTTTCTTTTTGGCTTACTACAGCATATGAAGTGGTATTTTATCAGAATTATCTCCAATAACTCTAAGATATCTGGTTTGAGTGTTAATAAAACTCTGATTTGCACACTGTGGGCTGATTTTTTTTCTGACAATGTTTTTAATTTATCAGCATTTAATTTCCTTCTTTTTTCTTTTTTATTTTTTCCCAGCCACTCAAAACCATGACCTCCTCCTGCCATTCCTGCAGTCAACTTTCCCTTTTACTCCTTTGGCTAAGTAAGGATCATCAGTACCATTTGTCAGCTCACTATACGTACCCTTTTCTGTACCTGTGAACACATCAAAAGGCACAAGTTTTGGCAAGGATCTTCTGGTATTGTTTTGGCAACTTCCCTTCATCACGAAAACTGTAATTATTTCCTACCTATTTTTCCTATTCATTAATCAGTAGTTAATCCATGGGAGGACTGTTCTTTTTATCCTATGACAACTTAACTTCCTTTGAAGACAATTGTTTTCAAAAGCTCTTTGAAAATCCAAGTAAACTGTTTATACATGTGTTTAAGAAGTGTACTCTTAAAGGACATTTTTTAGGTATAGAAAAGTGACTTTCAAGGCTAATTTTTTTGTGTGCGAATGACTGTGATTACCTCTTTATGCTTTGTTTGACATTTGGATAATACTTCTATGAAACTTCATGAATATTATAATTTTGAGGAATAAAATTCATTCATATCCTATGCAATACAATGAAATAGTTCAAGATAATTTCATGGGAACCGTTTTCGTGATCCTAATCTTATATTTTATTAAACATATGGTTGGAATACTTTCTTTAGTCTTCATGTAACATTCCAACATTCCATCCAAATTTTAAAAAGTATTTCTTGAGTATTTTTTGAACTACTTCATTATTACTTTTATGATTATTTTTTCCTGTGAAAATCCTCTTGAGTATTTAGCCTGTATAAACTGCTTTATTTGAAGCATTTGTAAAAGTATAACTGATCACATTTCAGCATAATCACTATTTTTAAGTGAAAATTTACAAATATTTAATGTAAACTACTCTCTAGCTCTAATTCTATCCTTATCTTATTTATCTTCCCATTAAGTTTTAATGCATACTGCAGCAAATAATTTAATAAAACATCAAAATCACTCATATTTTCATTTGTACAGGCTTTCAGCCCAGCTTCTCTTCTGGTAAGTACAAGGTTTCTCTTTGAACTTGAGAATTTGAGTATGATTCCTAAGCTTGAATATCTGCTTATGTTGCTGGCCTCCATTATGTCCAGGGATAAAGATAAGACGTCTATGGATAGGTTTCCAGTAAGTAAACTGCATTTTTCTGTCAGCTAAGTTTTCAGCAGCCCTTCTGCCAGATGTTGACAAGAGATGCTGTGCTTTAGAGGTGGAAGATGGTACTGATTACCAAGCAAATCAGAAAATAAAAATGTGAATATCTTTCTTCATAATTTTTGAAATGTCATTTTTATAGCTTTTTTTCACCAGGAATTGGGCAGATTTCATCTGGGTTAAGATGCTCTACATACTGTCAGCTAAGTTGCCCTTCTGGAGCTAGGGCAGCTGGCACTTGCAAAGTAAAGCTTTGTATGCCTTTCTTGTGGTGGCAGAGCAAACCCCTTATCGGTGGGACCTAAAAAAAACAACATTTATTTTTTTTAGGAAGCTGGAGAGATGACTAAAAGTTATCTATCTGGGCTGCCAATAACCAAAATGCTTCCTTATGGGATGCTCCTAGGATACAGCTTGTCTATGCTGGAAAAACAGCCAAGACACTTGTGCTTTGTAATGGAGCACCCACTGTAAAGAACTGCTGTAGTTTTTATAGTACTTCATATTTCTTGTAGGCGAGTATGTGAAATATATATTGTCAGAAGCTGAGGGGTTAGCAGTGTTCTCAGATTCCCTCCTCATTTGTGCTCCACTGTATTTCTGTACTTTCACAAGTGTTCAAGCTCACACTGAAATATTTCCCTGTCCACATAAATGTCTTTAAAATACATATGTTGAATGATATGATAAAATGCTATAAAATGCACATATCACGCAGTGATATGATGCAACAATCTAAAATGTATCTTATCACATGCAAAGATGAAATAGTGTGGATCACATCTCTTGTGCCTTGTGATATTATGCTTTGAATAGTATCTCAAACAGAAATTCTAGGAAACCTGCTACCTCAAGAAAAGCACTCATGAAACAACAAGGTGAATTTATTTGGATGGTTTCTAGGTGTCTAGTTTTTGCAGTTGTTGATAAATGTGTTTGCTATTAAATTTTTACTCCTAGAATTTGCAGGAACATGGAGTACTGGGCAGTGGGATAGGAGACCAAAATTTGGAAGTATGTGCAATAGAACGGACCAGCAGGAAAAAGGATTTGTGAGGGGTTACTGAGCTGGTTATTCTCAAAGCAGTAATTTTTTTAGCCTTTTTTGTTTGTTTGTTTGATTGATTGATTGATTTGATTTGATTTGTTTTGTTTTCAGCTGAGACACCCAGCACATTATTTTGAGCATGTGGGTGAGAATAGGATGAAAACTTTGGACAGGGAAGTAACTTTTCTGTTTGTATTAGCCCCAAAGGCTGAAACCACTAAAACAGAACTAATGTTTGCTGTGGCTCTAAATTTAAAAGAAAAAGTAGTTAAAATAAATGCCATTAAATGGCCACATGAGAAAACTTTTTTTTTTTTAAGTTCCCTCCACAGGACTTCCAGGGTTAGTAGTAAACGGATGTCTTCAAGTTGGTGCCCCTGTGCTTCAGAGAGACCACAATGAGAGATACATGCCCCTCATAATGAGAACCATAGAAATCTCACATCTTCATTGCCTTTGGCATTATCTTCAGTGAAATGCAGCTTGGAGCAGAATCATGACAGAATCTTGTCAAATTCTTTATTATAAGGGTAGTTGGCAGATTCACTGCCAGAAATGCCACTTTTTCTCTTCAGCCCTTGACTTTCTTATAATTCACTTTCAGCTCCTTGACCCAGAATTGCTCTGTTTTCAAGGCCTAACTCCTCAGCTGCTCCTTTAGTAATGATTTTATATATTGTCGTATTCCAGCAGTTCTATCCCAGAGTTTCCTGCACTTTCAAATCTCTCTGAGAAGCAAGGACCTCTTCACATTTTTGGTCCAGTGCATGGAATAACACTACTGAAGTGCAGGAAAAGGCTTTATGAATAGCGTAATGTATAGAGTAATGTATAGATTGGTTAGTGACACACAGGTACAGTCAGGCTACAATGTCACGTAGAGGAAAATCAAATTAACGCTAAGTCGAGATGCATCTGCACAAAACCTTACTTGTTTAATTCAGTGACAATTCTACTTAATGCAGTCAAGTAGAAATACAACTAGTTGTGGTTGGAGTAATGGATTTAACCAAAAATATGGAGTTCTATCAGTATTTAAGATTATGGTAAATAAGGTCAGCGTGAATGAATGTGAGGGAATCAAACAGTAGAAAACAGAGCTTTGAAGCCTGTGCCATTTACAGAATCACAGAATACTTGAAAGTAGATACCTTTGAGGAATCTATCCCTAAATTAGTGTTCTGTATCCAACAGTGCCTAGTATCTATACCCTCAGTAAGAGCTGAAGGCACTGTCTTGAATCTGTAGAATAATTTGTCCTCAGGAAGAGTTTGAAGGAGGTTAGCCTAAGTCTGTATCAGGGAGACAGTACCATTAGCAGACTACTTTGTGTTTTTTGATGTAAATAAATTTTTACATGTAGTCCTTTGTCACTATCTAGATGTTACTAGTACCCACAGCATACCCCTAAAAATTCTAAATATAAGGTTGCATTTTAGTCTCTTTAAGTTCAAATGAGTTTAGTATTTTTTAGAGAGAGAAAAAGAGAATATCTTGGTTTTGTAGGTTTACTTGATATAAAGTATATTTTTAGCTGAAGTCAGTAGAGGTAAGTTCTGGTCCCATTAACTTTGAGAACCACTGTTTCCATATATCCACCCATATGGATGAAGGTATAATGAAGGTATAAAAATTCCATTTTTCATTCTTTTAGAATTACCAGAATTCTAAGAGAGTCTTATTTCTGAAGGCAATTAACTTGTTTTCATTAACAATTTTTGGTATCACGTTTACCAGCTTGAGAAATACACCCCAGGAACTCTGGCAAATCTTACATGCCAATAGAAGTTGAGGTTATTGGAATGTTTTCAAGTCCCTGGCTGATTTACCAACTGACATGTAGTAAAAAACTAATCTGAATGAATGAATCTAGTAATCTGTTTCATGGTAAGCTGAGTAGCTCTCTAACCAGTTCTGAGTGGACTACCAGGATACACTGTATGTAATCACACAATCACTTCTGAGGAGAAGGATCTACAGGTGCTGGTAGATAGAAAAACTATCCATGAGCCAGCAGTATGCCCTTGTCGCCAAGAGGGCCAATGGAATCCTGGGCTGCATAAAAAAGAGTGTGGCCAGTAGGTAAGGGGACATCATTATCCCCCTCTGCTCTGCACTGGTGAGGCCACAACTGGAACACTGCATCCAGTGCTGGGCTCCCCAATTCAAGAGAGTCCGGGAACTATTGGAGAGAGTCCAGCGTAGGGCAACAAAGATGATGAAGGGATTGGAGCGTTCCCTTATGAGGAAAGGCTGAGAGCTGGGACTCTTTAGCCTGGAGAAGAGAAGGCTGTGGGGAGACCTTATTAATGCTTGTAAGTCTCTAAAGGGTGGGTTGAAGGAGAAGGGAGCCAGACTCTTTCCAGTGGTTTCCAGCAATAGGACAAAGGGCAGCGGGTATGAGATGGAACACAGGAAGTTCCACTCAAATATGAGGAAAAACCTTCTTTAAGGTGAGGGTGACAGAGCACTGGAACAGGCTGCCCATGCAGGTTGTGCACTCCCCTTCTCTAGAGACCTTCAAGACCCCCCTCCCAGATGCCATCCTGAGTAATGTTCTCTAGGCAATCCTGCTTTAGCAGGGGAGTTGGCCTAGATGATCTCTAGAGATCCCTTCCAACTCTGACAATTCCCTGATTCCATTATTTCCATGACATCTTCTGTGACTTCCTGTAGTTTATGCAGCCCTGGGTTTGAGTGGCATGCAAAGAAGCCTGGCTACTAGCAGTTCTGTTTGTCTCAAACAATTGTCTGTATTGAATCTGTGGGACAGGCTCACTGAGTGCCTTAATTCTGCTTGCAGTGAGATTCTTGCAGGAATCTGAAAAGATGACACAAGTGAGCAGCACCGTATAGTAAGAGGATGCAGTTCTCAAAACACAGGTCTCAAAAGTAAGAAGTGTTCATTGGACATTTAGTTTTTCAATAAAGAAGAAAGCTTAAATCAAGAAATTTAAATTTGCAGTATGATTGGCATTTTTTGAACTAGACACTTATAAGTTTTTCATTTGTGCTCCATGTCATCCAGATATTGTGTCCGGATGTAAATTCCTATATTTAGGTGTTTAAAACAGAAAGCTGAACTTCACTACTAAATTTTATGCAACTCAGTTGCTTAACAGAAGTTTAATTGCAATTAAGTTACCCTATGTCCATCTAAGTGGAGTTGACTGGCATTTTAAAGGACTTCTCAGCAACTGATTTAAGTTCCTAAATGTAAAAGGGAAATCTTAGGGTTAAATTCAGTTGCACACTTAACGGCTGGTGGTGCCACTAATGAATTTGTAGGGCATCAGGGATTTCCAAGTGGAACTAGCATGATTCCTCTGTCTTTTTGCAGTGGCAGCTGAAGATCAGACAGGGTACTTGAGTGCATCTCACATGCCACTAGGCAGTTTCGTTGAAACTACTGATCATTGAACTTCTGTGACTCTCTTTGCATAGGCATGTTATTTTTTTTATCATAGGTAGACTCCCAAATCAAGATTTCTGAAAATTTCATCCTGATCCTAGGAAAACAAGGTATTGAGAGTGTGTGTAGAGCAACAGGAAAAATATTATCATACACCTTTGTACTATTTGTATTCCCTGTGGGCAATATTAATAAGAAGGTAACTGTATGAGTGGTCTTACTGCACACCTGTCCTCAAGGCTGCTCCCATTGTACCATGCAGGTGAGACCAAAGATGCCAATAACATGCCAAGGTCATCCAGGAAAGTAGGGAACTCCAGTAAGTTGCCACATATCCAGACCCTCCTCCAGTTTCTTTCTGTCCAAATAACATCAATAAGTTTGGGAGCATTACACACTACTGTGTAGAAATATATTTTTATATTTTCATTGTTATCCCATAGAAGAGAGAAGAGATATCTATTTGGCAGCAATCTGCATGCTGCTTTTGTATGGTATCCTATTTGCAATTAATCAATATTAATATAATACTAATTTCTGTGGAAAGAATTCTTGTCTGTAAGAATATTTTTAAAAATCTATCTGTGGATGCATTAAAAGCACAAACCACCCAAAATACATGCACCAAGCTAAACATTTTAATTGTTATTTCATTTATTTTTAATAGTTGCAGTTAAAATCTGCCTATAGCTGTTGCTTTTTGAATGAATCAATTATTTCGTGAAGTAAAATAGGAAAAATAAATGCTTTTGTCTTCCCCCTAAATTACTCAGAGTAGACATTGGTGAAAATAAAAAAAAAAAAATCCACACCTACTCAGACTTAGATAGTAGGAATTTACAAACCATGAATGTGCCATCCAGTGTGAAGCTAAGAGGTGTATTTAATCCTGGAACTGATTATTAACTCAGTATTTATCTTCTTCACATGCCAGAATGAAAAATAGCACCATAGCAGCCTGTTCATGCAGTGACAGCTAATACCACTATATTTTAGCACATGAGGGTGTGACTTTTAACATGAAAGATTCCTAAAATGTGTTTAAGGTGAAGCACCTAAGTTTAAAATGCCTGTGTCAGAATGGCATGAGAGCAGTGACTGCTCAGCTCTGTTTCCAAGTAAAGGGGAGGGCAGCTTTCATTATCCAGTATCCTGCCCTCTATTCTCTAAAACAAGCAGCAGGTTTTAATTTTGAAACAGACTGATGAGACAGACATATTCTGGCATTTGTGGAATGAATATTTATAGTCTTCCACCCAACTGTTTTCTGCGAGACAGTCCTGCAAAACAGAAATCTTTGCTTTGGAATAACAGTCACTTAGCACGTAGACAGAAACGCCAGTTTTGTAGTGAAGAATCAGATTTTATCATCTCATGGCTTGTGAAC
>VZTM01037299.1:0-24316 GCA_013400555.1 Jacana jacana | reverse complement strand
CCAGAGGCCTGAACAGAGACATCTCCGGACAGGTTCTCTGTTTGGGTTGCCACAGTCATTCTGGAGCAAGCTTTCTGCCTAGTGGAGACCATGGTAGGTTTGTTTCCTCACACACTGTGAACAGGTGAGCTTGTATCCCGAGTAAGTTGGCACAGAGCTCCCGCACGCAGCCACTCGAGCTACACACCTGTTTGTGGTGGGCAAGCTCTTTCTAGGCAGAGGGCATGGAGCAGTGGTCAGCACCTTGGCACCGCCCATGCCACATCAGCCCCTCTCGTCAGCTTCTCTCATGAGAGCTGGCGGGTGCCACTGGGTTGCAGTGCTGTCCCGGGCCTCCCCTGGCAAGTTTAGTCTCATTAATATCTCAGAATTTAGTTATACTGTCCTGTTTTGTCAAAAGTAGTTATTCAATTAAATATTTCTCAGCAAGTGCTTGGGATCTATTTAGGGACTTGTCCTTCTTGGAGTGTGGTGGGAAGATAAACCTTCCAGTGAGTAGGAAGTCAACCTGCTGTTGACTTTAGCTCTCTTTTCAGTCTTGGCTAAAATTACTTTCTTCCACTTTAGTTATGTTGAATATCACAATAACTTCTATAAGTGTCCCCAGCAATTATCTGAGCTGTCTCGGTGCTGTACAGGTTGTTGCACCGTGATGCATCCAAACCTCACTGAAAGGCAACGGGGTCCCTTCTGGTTTTGCAAGGGCTTAGGAGGTTTGTAGAAAAAATTCTGGTAGCTTTAAAATGTTTTAGGAGGGCCAGAAATATACTTTATAAATCCTAATTTATGCAGTTCATATGGTTAGATAAGAGTGGTTTATCGTACAGTAAAATTATATGGGGTATAATTTATGGCTCCGAATGTAAGCCGTGATGCACGAAGCAGAGTAAGACAAATGTGCTGCTCAAATACCTTTAACACGGTTGAGATTCTGTGTTAGTGTAGGTAAAGATATCAGCAGTGAGTACTGTACAGTCAATGGCAATGCAGTCGCAGAAGTAAGGATAAGTCCTACGATATGAAGGGGAAACTGCCAAATGAAGGGATGGCTGGCAGCACAGTCTTGGGTGTCTCAGGTTGCTGCTAAAGAAGTGGAATGGGTTCTCAGAGCTATTAGCTTTGTTTGTAGCTTTCCATGGGAAAACAGGTAACTGACTCGGGCTTGAGTATAGAGATACTCTGCAATAGTTGGCTGCAATTAGAAACTGCAGGGGTTGAATAAGTAACAGACAGGTGTCTGGATGAGTGTTCTGGTGTTAGCAGTAATTTGTCAGGCAAAGGTGAGACTGCAGCAGGGCCTCATCAGTGACTTCTGGAAATGAAATTGTCAATATTGGATCCTGGAAGAGTTCATGAAGATTAAAGGACTGATTGTCACATTCTTAAAAAAATCAGCCTTTTGAGAAAATTGGTTACTAATTATTTCAGGAATATGCAATATTCTGTTGTTAGCTGAACTCAGTAATAACTTCCTAAGTTAAAAATGACAGGTGTTTTAAATGTTTTCCTAGTAAAAAAAGCCCAAATTAACCAAAGCTGTAAAAGCCATATGCTTCAAAGTTTAAACTGCTCTGTTGACTCTTGAGACTACACAATCTGTGCAGATCAGTCACGACCACATGAAACTTTCATTTTTATTTGGTAGGCTGATTAAATCCTCCAGTTCACCCACTGAAATCAGACCGGAGAGTGACACTCGCTTTTTGCCTTTCTTTAAGCATCGCTTTCTATTAAGCCTATCTTTGTATAAAAGGTTCTACGTGACGTCTTCAGGTATCATAAGTTGTAGAAGTAGGCCATCACCAGAATGTAATGCTGATTTGTTTATAGGCAAGTACGTGCACAAATAATAAGAAAAGGTGGGAGGTCGGAATGCCATCCTGTGGCCAGACTATGCCTGTTCCCCCTGCGCAGAGTGCTCTGTGGGGATGTATGGACTGTGGTTTCTGTGGTGGTTGCTGATGAGATGTGGTGGCCGTTAATAAGGCAGTGCACTGGAGTCCTGCTATGTCCGACTTGCAGTCTGTTGTGTCAAATCTGTCTTCAGTCTGATGAATAATACAGCTTTCCTTCTCTCATTTGTGGTGTTTTCAGGACAGTTTTTGTGGTTTTTTTTTCCCCTCACAGAGACCCCTTCAGCTCCATAGCCAACAAGTGGGTATTGCGGCATCAAACTGCCTCTGTGGCAGCATCCACAGTCTGGCAGAGACTTCGTGAAGTGACATAATGTAGTTTTAGCTTCTAACAATGACGTTTGTACCCACAGATAAGAATACCCATGACTTTTCTTGCCTTACCCTGAACGTGCCACGTATCCTACACAAAGGTTTAGGTGTTAGAGCCAGTTGGGTAAATTCAGTGACTTGTATACAAATTAACTCTTCTGGGTTTTTTTTAAGGCACAGTTTGGTAAGACAAATGTGAGGGCTCTGGCTTATGTTTGTGACTCCTGCAAGCTCCTCTGAACTCGTGCCCCATCAGTCATAGTCTACAAAGTTCTCCCCTACACCATAGCCCTCAACACCACATGTAGTCAATTCTTAAGGACACTCAGGGATGGCGACTCAACCACCTCCCTGGGCAGCTGATTCCAGTGTCTGACCATCAAAGCCAACTGGAATGTTGAGGCCTGTCTGTCCCCATTCTGGGTCTTCTCCTTCTGCAGCTCAGCTTTTCTGCTCAGTTACTCTTTTCCATCTGATCTCCTTACATTTTGCATGCAATGTGTTACACATTCACCCGACAGCTGAGGGTACTTCACCACTGTATAACTATGCTTGACATTTAATTTAAAATCAAAGATACCATTCTGTAATAGTTTGTTAAGCTGTGCCTCAGTCCCAAGTAACATAAATAACCTTCTTTTCAGTGAAAGAGGCAATTCATTGCCTTGGTTATATTTTCAGGATGATTTTGTCTCAGAATAGGAGAGCTGAAAGGTTAGGTGCCATTCTCCATCACCTAAACAAACTCAGATTGAAGTCCTGTAATTTGTATGAGTTGTCAGCACAAAACTAATTTAACTTCAAATATTTTCATTTCTTACCAGTACATGAGCTCTGAAAAAAGCAGATGTGTGAGTAAACCTGGAATTCTCTATTATCCTGTTTACGTAAATACGTGCGGAGGAGGTGGCTATGGAAATACTTAATTACTTGCACGGCCTTATACTTTCTAAAGGGTAAGGATGAGGAAGCAAGGTGAAAGGAGTTAATATATATTTATACCCAAGGATTTTCCCCCTTTTTTTTTTTAAGCACAAACTTGGGAGAGTGAATTAAAAAGTTCAGATTTTAGGCTTAAAGGTCAAATATACTGCGTAAAACTGAGCATGATACCAGATGAAGTATCTACTTACAGCTTTCTAGAACAAGCTGCTAAATATTTTTTTTTAGTTATGGCTGGTCAATAGTTACTTAATATGATTAATCACCACAAACCTTTAACAGCTTCCTGCTAATGAATGGAGATCATTAATGCTCATTTCTCTTAACATCTCTTGCCCTCCCTTGCTCTCTAACAATTACTTCCTTTGTATGGCAAGGGGAAGCCTTCAGAGCCCTTCGGGAAATTATTCTTGACGGCAAGGCTCATTCTTACAGTAACAGAGTGATCTCATAGCTGTGCATATGAAAATAATGTTTTTCATAGCAATTAATTTACTCACACCTGATGGTGATTTATGTAAAATCACTATGAAAAACCCTGCCCAGGATATTTGCTGCAGTTGACATCATAATCCTTGTTCTCTAATCCTTGTGTCTGAATGAACAGACAAAACTTTTCCAATCTCTCCTTTTCTTAAGGAGAGCTTAATAAGGCTATTCCCCCTCCAGCACTCCTGGGCTCATGGCCTTCTGTCTTTTTTCTCTGCTCAAAAGAATAGTGGCAGAATTTTGAGTACTATTTGGATAAATCTTGGTGGTGGACTTGCTTGTTTTCGTGTTAGTTTTTGTAATTTTTTACCTTGCTACTTTTTTGGCCTGTCAGAGATTATGGAAATACAACAATTACTCAGAAGAATTTCTGGTGTTAGCCTGATAAGAGATCTCAGGGGAGTAGTTTTTCCTCCAGTTCATTGAAGTGTCCTTTGCTGCTTCAGGAGATGTGAACACAGAGATAAAATCCTTGTAGGTTCTCATTGTCCAACACCCTGGATGACCCATCCCTGGGAATGTTCAAGGCTGGGTTGGATGGAGCTTTGAGCAACCTGCTCTGGTGGGAGGTGTCCCTGCCCAGGGCAGGGGGGTTAGAACTCAATGATCTTTAAGGTCCCTTCCGACTCTAACCATTGTAGGGTTCTAGGAACACATCCAACAACTGCCAGCATCTCATTTCTGTAAATGGAAACCTCCAGGTTGTTCAGAAGGCTTTGAAAATATGACTCCCTGACATCAGCAATGCTTTTTGTGACATCAAGATACGTGTGGATTCTTCAGAGGATTCTCCTGACGCTTCTGGGACTTACTTCAGGCATTGTGTTACTAACCCCAGACTGGGGTCATACACGGACAAGTACATTATAGGGAGAATGACACTTTCTCTGATTTCTTGGGAATTCTGCTGTGCTTCCCTAAATGAACACTTTAGAATTCCACGATGGTATATAAGTAAAAGAAAGTTTCTTGCGTGTTTGCATGTAAAACAAACCAGGAGGTTTAACTGCTGTTTGCAGAATATTTGCCACATGAGGATGTACTGAAAAATAGAATTCTTCTGGCTGCTCTTCCACTGGGAATTGCTAGTGGACAACTCAGGCTTAATTAGAAATGGAAAATGCCCTGTGAATAGTGGTTTGGGTGTAATTGGGTTCTTAAATCAAGCTTGCCAACTTATTTTGTTGGATTGATGCTGGAATTGGATAGTTTAGAAGGGGTTGGTGCAAGTAAGTAAAATGCGAGTGTCTAAATAAAAGCAGTTGGTGATTGTAAGACACAATTGTATAAGAGAGTGGTGGTTCAATGCTGGTGTCCTGAAGGACCAGAGCATGGATACTCCAACCAGTAGCTCATGTAACACCAACAGGTAGTTGGCCTTGTCTCTCTCTCCCATGAGATATTTCCTCTCATCCTCCAGTGCACTGGTATGTGAAGGAGACAAGTTACTTGGTTTGTGAGTAAAAACTTGAAACTGTTTTTTTTTATTGGCTCTGTTTACCATTTGGTAATTCTTGTTAGAACTTCTGGAGACAAAGAACTGAATTGTTTGTCATGTATTTTCCTAAGAGCTTTACAAAGAGAGATTTCTGTGCATGAAGAAAGGACAAGCTATCTTGCTAAATTAAGGAAGTAATGAAGCTATTTTTGAGAAGGGTAATACCCTGTTTGATACACCCTATTCTGAAGGTAGATCTTGTGTGATGTGAACATTTTTCAAAGGGTTGCTCCCATCCCAACAATGTGAAAATCTTCAAAGGCGTTTCTTCATCAATATGCAAATCTTCAAAAGGGGAATTACACAATAACAAGAAAACTCTCAAAGGGAAAGCAGTTACCCAAAGATGTAAAAGTCTTTGTCGGGGAGAGCTCCTCTGTGATTTCAAACTTCTTCAGAGTGGAAATCACCTCAAGCAGTGCAAATTCTCCGAGTGCAGGGGAAAGCACTGAGTGAGAACACTTCCATGTGTCATCTTTAAAATGGCAGTCAGTGTTCACTTAAAAATATTTTTTAAAATGGCATTTTTAAGAATTGGTGCTGTATGTACCATCGCATTACTGTAGGATAGCTCCAGGGTGGCAAGGCTTTTACATTTGCCAGAGGACTTCTGGTTCTATCTGTGTCAGAAGGAGAATGTGGTACCAAACAGTGCTTGGGTTTTTAAGAGAGTAGTATAGAGATGAGTGGTTTTTATTAAGGTCTTAATATGGGATTATGAACTGTTATGTACAGTTCAGTTAGCAACTATTTATCGATTCTTTTATATTTGCAACAGATGTAATTTTTTTTTTTTTAGAAGCAAGAACTCTAACATGGCAGGGACCAAAAGTCTTGCTTGTATGACCAGAGAAGGGACACTGGGGAGAGTATTGGTGTTGTCTCCCTCTTATCTCAAAAGCTTGGGATAGGATGCCCATCTGTGGGCCTTGCTCAGCCCTTGGGGCCAGGGAGGCATGACGGCCTGGCAGACCTCTTATCATGTGTATCATTGCATGTGGCAGCTTGTCAATTTCCTGAGGATAAAGACTAGTTTCTAATAGAAGTAGTCAAATCGTAGAATCATGGAATAGTTTGGGTTGGAAGGGACCTTAAAGATCATCTAGTTCCAACACCCCTGCCCTGGGCAGGGACACCTCCTACCAGAGCAGGTTGCTCTAAGCTGCATCCAACCTGACCTTGAACCCTTCCAGGGATGGGGCAGCCACAGCTTCTCTGAGCAACCTGGGCCAGGGTCTCACCACCCTCACGACAAAGAATTTCTCCCTGAGATCTCATTGCAATCTCCGTTCCTTCATTTTTAAAACTGTTGCCCCTCATTCTGTGGTTCCCCTCCCTGACCGAGAGTCCCTCCCCGTCTCAATCACCATGGATTCATGTTGATGCATGCCCTGCGACATGCCCGCTGCCATGCTCCCTGTGGAGAAGGGGGGACATTTCATAGGTGTCAAATCCTGAATTATTCTGGAACCCTGCTTGCCATGCAAGTCTGGTGCCTTTGCTACCCTGTGGCCACATCAATCCTTTGCAGGCATAAAAATAGCCATTTTAATACGTGGTGTAAATAGTCTAGTTGAGCAAGTATTACTTGGAGGGAAAGTTGTATTTATTTAACTGGTTTTTTGCTCACTTGTTGAACTGGGTTAATCATATTTTCAAAGAAGAGCACAAGCCTCTCAACTATAGGATGACTGCAACATATACCCCATTCTTTCAGTTTGATTTTTAAATATCACCCGGATGATTTGTGTTTGCTGTTAAGGCTATGCTGAAAGAATATAAAGGAAGTTATTATTCTAGTTCTATTTAAGCTTGAGATTTATTCCATTTCCATAAACCTAAGACGACAGCCTCTTTTCAAGATAATTCACATACTGTGCCTTTTTGCAAGCTTCCTGCATGCGATATCTGAAAGGGAAATGGTTATAAAAAGAAAAGAAAAGAGTAAGACAATCTTTTTCATTCAGTAAGTAGGTTTTACCCAGAAAAACTGGAAGGTAACTTCCCTCTCAATCACTTAGATTTTGGGATTTGTTGCCCTAAAGTGAAATACTGAATATTTACAATTAAGCAATTAATAGTGGGGTGAAATAAAGAGTCTTTTTTAACACACAATTATTTCATTTCATAGAATTGCTGTGTTGAGTACACGTCCTGTTCGAGGCTGATTTTATTATTTTAGAAAGCAGTTTATGGATTCTATGTATATACAATGACCTAGAGGTTAACAACTATTACATTTTCCTATTAAAAACTGGAGCTGGGCTGTATTAAAGGAAGTTATCGTTCTGCACAGGAAATGTGGCCTCCGTTATTGCTGTGCCCTGTGGAAAAGCCAGAAATAGACACTCTTCTGTATCAGACTTCTGACGTGATTATTTTACCTCTACACAGCAAATTCTTTCTTTTTGCATAAGCACAGTTATTGTGGTTATTCTCTAAAAACATCATCCGCATGGTATTTTCTGAAGTGGATTGAAAAGTTTGACTGTGGTGGATGTTTGGGAGAGGAAAAATCAGCACGTTGACTCCGAGGGATATTCTGTATTGGGTTATAATATTTGGAAGGTACAAAAGCTAATGCCGTTTCACTTTGTAAACCTGAAAAGGAAAACAAAAATCCCATGGCACCACATTTGTGGTTTAAAGTGCACACATAGGTGGATGTCCCAGTCTTGAGAGCCTGGCAGATAATAAGGGATTTTCTTGATGTCCTTGGTCCTAAAAGTATAAACAAAAATGGGGGTTGCGCAGGGAGCAACTTTGTTATGGTGTTGTGAAATACACAAAATGAGATGGTTCTTTGTTCTTGAGAAATGCTTCTATGACCTCTGCCCCTCCCTGAAGGTCACTCCTGGCAGCGTGGCTGGAGTCTGGTATTCCAGAGGGAGCCTCAGATCCATGGATAATAATGTCCATACTCCCAAATAGTTTCTGGGATCTTCCTTTTCTTCCTCAATAAAGATGTGTTACAGTGACTTTAAACAAACAAACAAACAAAAAACCAAATAATCCAGACTTGACAGTTTAGAGAAATTGATTTTTGGAATTACTCTTTTTCATACCTAATGAATTTTTTCACATGCCCTTCTACTCACAGGCAGTGAAAAGACATTGAGAGGTGCTGGTTTTATATGAAAAACTAAACAGGAGTGCTTGTTTTTTTTTTTTATTTTTAAAATTGTTTCCAACTTCTTTGCACGTGTTTTGAAATGAAAGCCAAGGTGAGTCCTGTGCTGTGCAGGCAACATTAGTAGAATTACTCCCCTTTCCAGTGTGAAAACAGACCTGTGTCATCTACCTGTCAGACCTGCTCCAGGAATCAGAACTGTCTAGCTAATTGAGATGTAACAGAATTTCTTTTAAAATATCTTCCTTGTGTTTAGGGAAAAAAGCTAATTTTCTTCTGACAAACTCACAGTCAATACCTGACAGTTCATATTATTTTCCTTTATTTGCCCAAGTGTAAGTGAAAGCGAGCTGATAGCTGCAGATAGGCACGCGTGCACACACACGCCAGGGATACATAAATTATTCTAAAATACTTCATAAAAAATATTTTTCCCAGCTTAGGCCAGGACTTGAAGGGCTGTGTGTATTAAGCACATTTTTCCATGCAAGAGGGAACACAGTATTGATTCTCCCTTAGAGTCATAGAATTGTTGGGGTTGGAAGGGGCCTTTCAGGTCATCGAGTCCAACCATCAACCCACCACTGACCCATGTCCCTCAGCACCATGTCTGCCTGGCTTTTAAACTCCTCCAGGGATGGCAACTCCACCACTGCCCTGGGCAGCCTGTTCCAGTACTTGACAGCCTTTTCAGTGAATGATTCTCTCCTAATATCCATCCTAAACCTCCCCTGGCACAACCTGACGCTGTTTCCTCTTGTCCTTGCCTGTTCCTTTGTAGAAGAGACTGACCCCCCTGGCTACACCCTCCTTTCAGGGAGTTGTAGAGAGAAGGTCTCCCCTCAGCCTCCTCTTCTCCAGACTGAAGACCCCCGGCTCCCTCAGCCGCTCCTCATAAGGCTTACTCTCCAGACCCCTCACCAGTTTCATTGCTGTTCTCTGGATGAACTCCACTTCCTTGTCGGGAGGGGCCAAAACTAGGCACAGCCATTGATGAGGTGGGGACTTAGTGCCTGCTACAGGGGAATGGTCACTGCCCCAGTCCTACTGGCCACACTCTTCCTGATCCAGGCCAGGATGCTGCTGGCCTTCTTGGCCACCTGGACATACTGCTGACTTGTGTTCACTTGGCTGTAACCAACACTCCCAGGCCCTTTTCCACCACACAGCTCTATCCATGCTGCCCCAGGCCTGGGTGGGCCTAACCCACACAGCACTTCCACCCGCAGCTTCTTCTGGTTTTTCATTTCTGTGCCCTCCAAAATCACTCTCTACTGTCAAGAGTGTGTGCTTCCAACTTCTGAGAAGCTGTGGAAAGGGGAGTTATTTGAAATCCTCCAGCTGCACCAGGGTGCAGTTGGGCCTGTTCTCCAGTTCCTTCTGTTCGCTGCTCGGCTGCTTGGGCCCGAGCTCAGTGTGAGGAGGATTTCGCTACAGCCCTCAGCAACTTGAATAAGGCTGGACAGATTTTGACCTGTAAGTACACCCTGATGTCCAGGTTCTCAACTGAGTCTCGGGTTTGAATTTAAGCCTGCAGTAGGTCAGTGTCCTTCTGTCCTTTCGATCTCTTTTTCCCAGTAACTAGCAATAGGAGAAAAGGAAACAGCCTTATGTTGTGCCAGGGGAGGTTGAGGATGGGTCCTAGGAAAAATGTCTTCACTGAAGGTCTTTAAAAGACGTGTGGATGTGGTACTGAGGGGACATGGGTTAGTGGTGGTTTTGGCAGTGTTGGGTTGATGGTTGGACTTTATGATCTTGAAAGGTCCCTTCCAACCAAAACAATTCTATGATTCCAGTGTGTTGTGGCATCTTTAGAACCTAAGACAGACTTCTGTTGGGACTACTTTAAAGTCCACAAAAGGATGATAAAAAAATTTCAAAAATTACTCTTGAGTAAACAATATGATGCAGGTCTTATTCATAGTGGGTTATAAAACATTACTGATATAAATGTTCAGAAGATGGCTTTGAAAGCAAATGAATAAAACCTCTGTATTCAATAAGCATTGCTGCTTTTTTTTTTTTTTAATATTTCTTCTATGTGAGAAAGTATTTGCTATGCATTAGTGTAGGATTTTCTTTGAGGAGATCAATTTAACATAAAGCATAGTCTCTGGAGTATTTCATTAATATGTGTCTGCAGAAATGTCAGATATTTTGAATAGTCTAATAACATTTTTAGAATGTAAATGTAATGTATTTTTAAAGTCTGTCAAAGAAATCCTCAAATATAAGATACTGTTTTTCATGCTTTAGGAAAGGATATTCTGTAGCACGTGTGCAGTCTCTCTAAATAGGTAACACTCGGGCTTTTGGACAGAGGTTTAGAACCACTGGTTCCAAGTTTGGTGTTCAGGGGGTTTTGTGGTTGGGTTTTTGGGTGTTTTTTTTGTTTTGTTTTGTTATTACACCAATTAACATTAGTGTGTCACACAAGTTTTCATTCAAACTTTGTAGGAAGTCTCTGAAGAGTCAAAATAGGTAAAAAAAATATATATGTATAGGTAACATTGTTTTCCTTTGAAGGTCATCTTAGACTTTACAGCTGCGTTTGTTTACTCTGGATATTTGCAGTGTTAAGACATAAGGGCATTTAATGCAACTGTTGCATTCACAACATGTTTTTAAATGCCACATGTCTGTAAAGAAGGAATCTACCAATTAGAAATTATTGTAACTATAACTTTTTTTGAGCTGAGCTTTCCTGTTGCATAAGTACATGGCCTGGTAGTAAATAGAGTAAAATATCTGCAATAAATACCTGCATATATTTGCATGCCTTTTTTTTTCTCCGTGTTAACAGTGTAGTTCATACCCTTGATGGATTTGGCTCTTTATTCTGCACCCAGATCCTTTGCAGCAAAGTATAATGATGTATTCTGAATTTACTCTAATATGTAAATTAAGTACTTGTTCTGGGGGATTGTTTTGCTTAAAGCACTGACATAACTTGGTTCATGGGAGGGCTATGAATTGAATATGATAGACGTGAATTTTTATTCATAAATAGTGCATTATACCATTGGAGCAGTGAATCTGGCAAATTCCATGCCAATGTAAAATGCATCTCTCAAAAGAAGGAACGATATCTTTATGGAAAACAGATCTGTCTCTCGATTGACTGTTACAGATTTAGTTCCTGAAAGACCAGCGAGAGAGTAGTGTAGTAAGGAAATTTCAGAATTTATTTAGCTTTTTTTTTTTTGTAATTATTCTTGTAGATCTTCTGACTCTTCCTTCTTTTCTGGAACAGTGACCTGATAAGAAACTTTGACTCTCTTATCTTTTCTGTTCATTTAAGGAAACGTTGAATGATTTAGCTAGAAACTGTTGCTACCTTGGCTTTCAGAGATGCTCAATGATGGCTGACTCCCTTCCCGATGGGTTTGTCGCAGCTATTTAGAGTTTTAGGTGCGAGGAGCAGGAAAGCCGGTAATAAGATTCAGCCTTTTTATTTTTTTTGTTCCTTTTTAGAAGCATTTGTTTACAAGGTTGGAAAAGTGAATTGATTTGCATTGTGAAGGTTATTTCTACGGTGAAGAGAGCTAGTTTTGTTTTTGAACGAAGGTTTGTTTTGACAGAAAACAGATATATGAAGAAAATGCTAATTTGAAAAGATCTTGGCAAGCACTTCATTCTTATTTTCCTGTTCCATTATACTATGAAATGAAATAACTTTCCAAGTATGGTCACCCTGGTTCTCTTTGCAGTGGATGCAAAGGAAAGGAAATTTAACACGTACCGTGATCAGCCAAACTTAATATTTACTGAAAGATAAAGTACGTATAAGTATGACTGCCTGTGCAAAAGCTTCATTAATAATATCTCTTGCTGAAGTCGCAGAACGCTGAGAGCATAGGGTTGGAAATGTAGTGACAGCAATTATTGACTTACTGTGTTAATGATATGACAGCTTGTTATAAATTACCAGAGGTTAATGGGATAAGTTGTTGGTATAAAACCACTTAAAAACTGATGATGTATTGTTTTCTTAACTTTCCTTTATAAATATGTATTTGAAGCTGTAGGTATAACTCCAGAATACATTATTTCCAGTTGTGGTGTAGGGAGCAACACTTTTTATGAACGATTCATAGTTCCCTGTGGGTCGTGCTTGGTGGCAATTGTCACTTTTGGGGATGATGGGGGTGTAGATTGAGCTGATCTCTTTGTCTTGCTGTATTTTCTAAAAAATTGTGTTTTAGCTCTGCCACTGTGCACTGTCTGAAGCGTGAAAGGGTCAAACGTGTTGCAAAAGCAATATATATTTCTGCTAAAGATTGTTATTTCTGTGAAGCATGAGTATGGCTCTGCTGCTTTTCGACCGTGCAGTCTGTGTGGCTCCAGGATTACTGATGGGAGGACTCCAGGATTTGAGGTTTCTTTTCTTCCCTGATTTCTGCTGATGTGGCCTTACCTACAAAATCCATCAATTCTCCTTCTTAGAGAAACTGCCTGTTTCTGCTGGATCTTTACTGCTCGATATGCTGTGGTTGGTCATTGCCAGGATATAAGCGGCTGATTTTATGTGCTGGTGACAAGCTTTTGCTTCCATCTAAGGCTTCGTTTCGGGAAATGGAAAGGAGATACCTTGACAAATGCAACGTGTTAGAAAGGCATTTCAAAAATGATATAAACATGGGGTTTGTCACCAACGTGATCTGTATGTGTTAAACAGTAATTACTTAATGAAAAGTGGTATTGCCCTAGTACTGCATGCCTAAACCTGGATTTATTACCTTTTTTATTATTATTTTTACTAGATCATCTATGTAGTGTTACAAAAACATGATAGAGGTTTATGCTGTAGAAGTCTTCTCACTGTAAAAACTGCATTGGTCCATTGGTAGAGATGGTCTGGTGGCGATGACAGATTTGGATCTGGGTAAATACCTGTCATTCCAAAGTGTGCTCCTGGCTGGTAAGTCAGAGGCAGGTATGGTGTAAGGCTCAGGTTTGGATTTTGAGAACTTAGGTGGGAATGGCGTGAAACACCGTTATCCCTGGCAATCTGGAGCAAGCGTAACTTTGATAATCGTACTTGTAGAATGGGTTAAACAACAGGTAAAACCAGACGTTGCTCTGGCCTGAAATTGTTTTGCTTCTACTCGCCCAAATCCTGTTTGCAGCAAGAAAATGCTCTCTGCAGTGGTCGCTTGAGCTTAGAGATGGGTAAATGGTACATCAAAACATGGACAGTTTCTTTAGGACAGTAGAAGAGAGCTTGCCTATAGAGGGCTTGGGTTTTTTTAATTTACCTGTACTTTTTTAGCTTTTGGTCTTTGTAAGATATTTGAAGTGAGGAATCTTTTAATTGTACAGCTACAACAGATACTCATTTCAAAAAAGGCATCTCCTATAAACTTTTAATAGTCCTGTTATCGATAACTGGGTTTTTTTTTTGATGCCTGCTTAACATCTAATGATGATGGGTGTCACCCTGCATGCAAAATGGATCTTTTCTGTTCATTAGTCTCAAAAATGCATCCATTAGAAAAAAAGACTCATAATTAAGCAATGCAGAATGGAGCAAAAATTTCAGCGTTACAGTGCGTGACAAAGTTGACAGCTGAGTCATATTCCTGGTGATAGAATTTCATATCTTTAAAATGCATTAAATATGGTCGGGTAGAAAGTGCGTCAGGTACTAAAGAACAATCAGAGCACGTCGTGTAAATCATTTACAGAAACAAGACAGGCTGACATAAATGCTAATTAGTTGAGAGCTTCCAGAGTTTTTAGGACAAAAAAGTTTCTGTGTAAGCAAAAATCTGAAGACTGTTATTTCTAGAAAAATGGGTAGGGTAGATGGATTGCTATTGGCTGGATATTAAGCTGAAAGACTACCGCTGGAAGCCTGTCAGACTGCATCTATAAGCAGTAAATTTATTATCAATAAATAAGAAAAACCCTGTATAACCTCCATACGTTCCTCAGGAAGCAGTGTGTGAAAGGTGTCAGATATTTGTATACAAATACTTTCAACTTGAATCAGTGTTTCTAACCTGAAGCTTCCCTTTCTCCCCTGTCCTTTCACATCTTTATTTTAAGCTTTGTAATTATTAATTTTCTTAAATTACGCCTTTGGAATTCAGTCATTTCTCAAACAGAAAGAATGGACTTGGCTATTTATTCTGGCTCTTTATCTTCCCGAGGATAACTGCGTAAATTTGGGAGCTGGTAAAAAAAAAATAATAATTGCTATACATCAGGGAGAAACACCTTTAGTGGTTGTATCCGTAATTGGTTTTCGGTGTTATTGTCAAGGAAGAGCTTATCATCTGAACACCTTAGTAGTAAGGGAGGGAGCCCAAGCAAAATCAGTTTTTAATAGTCTGGACAGTGTCTGTGTCCTCTGGGATTTTATTGTATGAGATTACCTTGATTACATGGTCAGCAGATCCATTCCTGGATGAGTCCTTATTAGAAAGCATGATATCACAAGGTGGGGGAACATTCATTTCAATGCCATACCTAGAAGCATTGGTCTCTGCAGATGGAATGGGGAGAGCATCCCTGTGAAGATGCAGAAGCCAGGTCAAAACTATTTGTATATACTTTGTGGTTTTATTTTTGTTGTTGTTTTGTGGTGGATTGTTTGTTTTTTTCATGATTGTTTTTAATGATTGAAGCATTAATTTATTGTATGAAGATCAGATGAGCAAAGTAGGATTTTCTCAAGGGGAAGGCAGTGCCTGATGAAACCACAGCTTTCAGGGGGCTGGGGCTGGGCTCTAGTGCTCGTTACACCCACCTCTTTGGGCCTAATACGGTACCATAGTGTTGTTTTCCAGCAAGAATGAGTGATTTTCAGTGTGTGGGGCGTGGTCTTTCACAGTAGTTGCAGAGACTCATTCAGAAATTTAGGTCTTTTTATGTTTTACAGTTCACCATTGAATGCAACAAATGAGAATGCAGAATTCTGTAACCCAATCTAAGTACATCTCTCTGTTCCACTAATAATGGTGATATTTGGTGTGGGGCTTTTTTTTTCTTCCCCCAAGCTCTCTGTGCAATATTTTCTTTCTTTTTCTAATCTTTCTAATCTTGACCTTATTATTAATATGCTCCATCCCTCTTCCTAACTTGGGAAATTCTTCTTGCCTCTGCATTGCCTTAGGCCAGCAGAGGGGAACAAAGGGCTAGCACACACAATCAGCCCTGGAAATATTAATTGATATTTTACCTCTTCTGAATAGTTAAATCCCAGAAGAAGACATCACAATTCATTAGGTTATTTTTCACATTTTTTCAAGATTACACAAATCTGTGTCTGATGAGGAAAACAGGCACTTTTTCTATGCAGGCGCATTTCTTCCATCAGCCTGTCTGTCCTACTTTCAGATGATTCAACGAAGCCAGAAGCATTAGTGGCCACTCCTCCACGGAAGCCCTTTCCCCAGTGAGTATTTCTGCTTTCGATTAGGAACTATCATATAAACATAATTGACTGAACAACTGCAGCTCTGATATCTGTAGTTGCTAATTTAGGCCTCTAATCCTGAAAGTAGCCCTGGATGAGAGACAAACCGTACTCTTGCAGAATTCCCTTTTGTCACTGTCTGATACAGAGTGGAAGCTTAACAAATGTTTTATTTTAAGAAGAAACAGGCAAAGTTTCTGTCAGAATTTAAAAAATAGAAATTTTTATGTTTGTTTGGTTTTTTGTTAGATCGTTATCTCCAAGACTGTTTCTTTCTTAGTAATTTGGATGATACATATTTAAAGAGCCAGAGTATAACTGAGCTCAATTTCTTTACAGAATGCAAGTTGAGCAAGAAATTTCAGGTTCATTTAAAAAAATTAAAAAACCTCCAAACTAAAACAACACAGGGACAGAGAGACTAAAAAAGTAAAGCTTTGCTGAATGTCTTGATGCTGCTGTAATAACTGCTTGTAGTCTACAGTCATGACTGGCATTTTGATCATTGTAACATTATTAAAAGTGCTTTTTTAGTTTTGTAACTTCACCACATTCATAACATTAACTGACACTTTTTTAACGCCCTACTGCACAGCATTACAGAAATAAAAAGTGTGGTCTAATAATGTTCATGGACCTTAGGTTTGGAATTAGCATAATGGAAAGAGATCCTGAAAGCAAAATCATATTTCTGTAAGTGACCTATTACCAATCCGATTATATTTTACATAGTAATTTAAATGAATTCCTTTAGAAGTCAGGGTTGGTAAAGGGGTGAAAAAAAATGGCTTATTGTTCAGTGTGTGTAATTGGAAAGGCATCAGACCCAGCACCGGAGTGTGGAGTTTGTGCTCTGACGGCATGGGCCCCTGTGGAAGATGCTGTCATTCCAAGAGAGTTAGAAATACAAAGCAAAAAAACCATCATTCAAAGACATCATGGCTTTTTGATAACAAGGATGGATTTAAACCCAGCAGATGATAACTGCCAGTGGTTTGTGGGGGACTGAAAGAAGATTGAGGCTGTTGCCATCACGCATGGGGCGCTATCACCTTAGGGAAGGTGATGGCTGGGCTTCAGTACAGCTGTTTGCAAAGTACCATAGCTTTTTCCACTGAAAATATTTCCCTCGTTACACCAAGTTTTATCTCAGTGTTGTGAAAGACTTCGATCAGTACATTTCTCAGATTAGCCTGGAACAGAGGTGGTTATACAGGCATGAAAGCAGGCTAAGAGAGTTTGATAATTTTGTCAAAACCTCAGATAAATCTCACTAAAATTCCTGTACAGAAATAACAGACAAAGTGAGGCTTTTAGGAGTTTTCAAACTCTATCGATCTTTCCCACTGTTTGTAATAGAATATGCAATTCTTTCACAGAGACATGTGAGACAAATGAGACAAGTGATGAAACTGACCATGAAAATATGCGCTTTTATAACCATCCATTGCAATCGAAAGAAGGCTTTTTCTTTGAAAAGTATGCTGAGGGCATGGTTACCTGCTGGTTTTGGCCTTGGTGGGGCGTCACCTTGAGGGCTGGACCCCACGGTTCAAGAAGGACCGTCAAGGATTTAAATGTGTCTGGTCTTATCATGAGTCTTGCCTTTTCTTTGCAAATGTCATTCTTGCACTGTGGTACGATCAAGCAAAAATCAGTCTCGTCCCAGCTGCTGATCTTACTTACCTGCAGATCATATATTTGCTGTCATCCTCTTCATTCCTGGTTGCATAGGAATGGTGACTGTTCCCTATTTTCTTTCAGTCCTGAATCAGTGCTGAGATGTTTCAGAGGCCTTCTCCCCTCTTCTCAATTAGCAATGATGTCATTATCCCCCCCCGCTCTGATTTTTAATAAAGGTTGAAAGTAGACTTGAAACATTCTTCCTGGAGAAGCTGTGGCTCCCCCATCCCTGGAGGGGTTCAAGGCCAGGCTGGATGGGGCTTGGAGCAACCTGCTCTGGTGGGAGGTGGCCTGGCCCAGGGCAGGGGGTTGGGATGAGATGGGCTTTAAGGTCCCTTCCAACCTTCCTCTCTGTGCATTAGACTCTCTTAGAACACTTCCATGGTTTAACACGTAAGTACTGTGGGATCCTTTCCACTGTTGGTTTTGTTGCTCTCTGTAGATCTGATAGCATTTGGCTGGTTTTTGGTTTGGTTTTGGTTTTAGTGGTTTAGTTGGTTGGTTGGTTTTCCCTGAAATTCAGTGCAAAATGTTTCCTTAAAGGTTTGAGAGTAATACACCTAACTCCTTGTGTGGAAAGAAGGGAAGATTGTGGTTATGTCTTATGATGTTACCATGGGTTTTTACCAATAGCTAAGGCCCAATGTAATTACTAATTAATGCATTATTTCCAAATGATGTGCTCTGTCATCCTGGCTTCAAATCCCATCTGCTTTAAACTTTGCAGAAACCTTCTGTGTATCTTAAAAAACGTCGCAGACTCTCTAAGCAATTTGCATGTGGTAAAGAATGATGCAATCTACGTTATTCCAACCCAGATCACCCTGTGATTAAGGAGAAACAAGAGAGTAGGGAGGCAGTTAATCAGCAAACACTTCAAGCTTCTTTTCTTCTTACAGATACGTTAGTGTAAATGTGGTTTAACTCATTGTTCGTCTCAGTAGATCTGCCTTGGATTTTCACTAGTGCAACAGTGGGGAAAAAGATGTGGCCTCTCATCACGCAACTTGAAACAAAAAAAGCAATTTTTGTGTTAGTCATATCGAAAAAAATGCCAATCTTGAAGTTTTTCTCGCCTGTTTAATAGCTCTGACCCTCTGCTGCTGTATGCTGGCCTGGTAGTGGAATTCCTTCAATGTGAAGGAATAGGCTGAGGCACACTTTTCAATTTTCATTTCAAGCTGGCTATAAACTTTGCCTTCCAGGATTGTAAAGAACAATGCTGTAGATGACAGCGTGTAACCTCTGCTGTCTGTGGAGGCTCTCCTCACGTCCTCCTGAATGCAGCATTTCTGGGTTGTTTTTTTTTAATAAGTATAACCATTGCATAAAGGTTGGAGAAGCTGGGTTGGACTGATGGGGGTGTGTGAAATAAAACACACACCTCATTTGGCATATTTACGGTGCAAAAAGGAGTCCAATTTCATTAACCACAGTGCAAAATGTTTTCGAAGAATGGATATCATGTTTGAAATGAAACATTAATTACAACATCAAGGTACTGGGAATGGTTTGTGAGATCCATCTTGTTCTTTTGTGTGAATGTTGCAGTGATTTATCTAGCTTGTTGGATTTTTTTCCTATGTAAATGTTACAAAATTATGTAGTTTTGAGAAGGGCAGCATTTATAAACTGGAAATATGTCCTGCCTTGTAAACAGCATTCATTACGGAGCAGCAGTGGGATTGAAGGATCATCTGTAAAACACTGCGAAGTCAGCAGATACCTTTCCATTGACATCACAGGACGTTCAGACCTGCAATTAATTGATTGTATGAAACCCTGGGAAAATAAATTGATAGTTGAGCCTGCCATCTGGGCAGCCTGACACCAGTCTAACTATCCTAAGTACAACCAAAGGAAAAACTCCATCTTGCAGCCTTAGTATTATCTTCTGGAAATAAATTTCTGGGAGCGATTCAATTGCTTGTGCTCTGGGTGTATGATGTATTTCAGCTTTTTGTCACGCTGAAGGCTGATTCTTCAAATCTTTCTCCTTGTATTCAGATAAAGCTCTCATCTCTCTCTAATTAAATCATTATTTTACAGAAAAATCTGCTCTGCCTTCTACCCATAGCTTTGAAAGTCCATGTTCTAGCATAATCTTGGCTTACTTGTGGTGTTCTCTAGCCTCCGCTGTTCGTTAGTTGGTATTGATTCTTGGATCAGAAATCACTTTCTTCAGTTTTACACTATTTGAAGACAGCCCTTAATTCCTTTAGACAGAAGGATTTCACTTGATGCTAAATCAAGAAAAGAGCAGAACAAAACTCAACCCCTTGAATTGGAGCAACAGAAGAGAGGGAGGCCTGTTTGCGGGGTTATAGCCCTGTAACCCCCCGAGATGGTTTTTCTCTTGTCATAGCTGTGGTTTGGGCTGAAAAGATTGCTACTTTCTTTAAATAGAGATGCTGTTTCTGCCACATTTTTCATGAGGTATAAACTCAAAAATCCTTTCTGAACACAAAGCATGCTTGTATGTGTTAATACACATTTCTCTGTGTAGAGCAGTGTTCTGCATTAATGATAATGCCCACTGGACACCTGAGGCCAGTTTTTGGATGGTGTTTCAACTCCCAGTAGAAATGTAAATTTCTCGCCTTGCCTACAGGTCCACTCAAATGTGCACAAGTGTGTTACTGGGCTTTTTTTGTGGGGCGTTTNTTTTTTTTTTTTTTTTTCCCCTAGACAATTTCCATTGTTAAACTTTTAGTAGAAAAATGTCATTTCAAAATTTGGGGCTTCAGCTATAAATGTGCTTGGCTACAACTGAAGACACTGGAAAATGAAAGAGCTCAGCCCTCTTCTGTGTTGGATTCTTTTAGAAGCGTCCATATCCCACTTAGGATTATTTTGGCAACACAAACTATAACATACTCATTGAGCAGATGGCTGGGATGCTGCGGTTCCCGTCAGCTCGGCAGCCTCCTGTATGGAATATATCATCCTCTACGTTCTCACCGCCGTGCTGCAGTGGGAACACACAGCCAGTCTGATCGCGGCTTAACCAGTTCTAAAAAATAATGGGGTTCTTAGAACCCCAGAATTTCATTCTTGGCAAATCCCAGTCTGTAAAAGAGAACTTTTAAACAATGAAGGGAAGACTTGTAGGTGTTCAGGGTGATTCACTGACCCGTTAAATAATTCTCAGGATGAATAAGCAATGCAAAATTGCCTGAGATAGTTTTGAACCTAAAAAACCAATGACAGTGTTGGCTAGTAAATCTGGCTGTGTTACAGTGCTCCTCTAGAGAGGAGAGCAACAGAGGAAACCTCATAATTTGGTTCTAATCTACTCAAAAAGATCCATGCCTCTTTGCCTGACTGCTGAAGCAGAGAGGATAGGAGGGAGTACCGAAGAATGTTAAAATTCACTTAAATGCTATAATTTAAAAACTAAAAAAACCCCAAACAACCCAACCTGCTGGAATTAATCAGTTTTCCTTATTTGTCATATCAAGAGTCTGCAAGTTTAACAAATGTAACTTGCTCTTTGTTTTCAGCCGCGCGCTCAAAATAATTTGTAAATTATTACAGTAACGGGAGCGTGCCTCAATTCTTGGGCATATTGTGCCCCATGAGGTCTCCTCGATAAAAATACATAATTTGAAAAGCATAACTTATGAATATGGAAAGAGGTGGCACAGGAACAACTAAATCGTGCTAAAGCCCTCGTTTCTTCCCATCTGTATGGAGTTGTAGAGGTGGCGCTGGAAGCGGAGTCGTCAAGTGTCATGTGTCTTCCTGGAAGTTGCCCTGAGCTGCTAGAGGGTGACATTAGTCATGCTGGATATTTCACAGAGCCACTTGTGCTTATATAAATTACTATATCAGGCCCTCAGACCTTGAATTAGGGACTCTGAATAACCTGATGTCTTAACCATGCTCAGCCCTGCTGAAAACCAGACAACTTGTGAATGGCAGTTATGTGGCACCGAAGTGTTCCTGCTGTCAGTTAAACTACAGCTTCCTTGCAGGTACCGCAGCGCCCACGTCGGCGTTTCTTCCCTCCCGGTTCCCTTTGTTGTGTCCCGTTAGTGGCAGCACGTTTTAATTACAGCGAGCCTTTGCCGCCGCCTCCTGCGCCTTCTTGCAGCCCAGCCAAACGGCGCCGCGCAGTTTGAGTGGTGATGATGTGCTCTGCTCAAGATGGGTAAGAAACAACAGGAGAGAAATACTGCTGGCAAAAAATCTTCTTCTCTGTTTTCCTGAAAGAATCCTAAGCAGCTATTGTTTGTCTGCAAGGAATAGTTTGGAATCAAAAGGCAAAAAAAACATGAAAAGGCAGCCCTTTTATTTTGGGAGGGAGGGAAGAAAATGGCCCAAAAGAACTCGCTACTTTTTTTTTCCCCCATTTTTTTTTTTCCCCTTCCTCTAGTTCCCATGTTTTGGTATCAAAGTGCTCTACACTGTATATTTCTTGGGGTTGTTTAAATGATTTTGGATAGGCTTCTGCTGACTTAGCTCTGGAAATTTTAACCTTTCATTAGTTTTAAGTGCTGAGTAAGGTAAAGGGAAGGCATGGGGTTTTATTCGCTGGGTTTGGATGGAGCTCTGGGCCATGTCAAATGTGAAGCCTATTTTAGCTCCCGATTCTATTGCTGAGTGCTGGCCTAATGGACCACAACGGGTTAATCTCCCAAAGAGCCTTCCCCATACATACAAGACTAAACAAGAGGCAGACTTTAAAGGCTTTAAGTAGGGCTGTAGTTAACTACCAACAGCTGTTGCAAGATAACAGCATTTCCAGTGGAAAAGTGAGCCCCTTTCCCTCCCTGCTTACAATGAAACCCTTCTGAAAGTGGTGTGCTGTTTGGAAGTGAGTGGGTTCCCTGTCTGGCAGTAATCAGAATTAAACTGGTGGGGGCTGGGGAGCGAGTTGTCGGATCTTTCTGCTCAAACTGGCATTTATATAGCAATTCTATTTCTGCTACTGAAAGCCAAAACATACAAATCCATCTTATCCAGACTATTAAGAAATAGGGAGCGAGTGATTATTTTTTCCCCTTCCATTCTCTCTTTTTCCCCCTGCCTCTGCTCTGCATCGATGTTTATTTTGAATAACGAGGACAGAATGATATTAGCCAAACCTCCATCTATCTTTTAGAGTCCAGTGACAACGCGTTTGAATTAAATCCAAACAATACCAGTTGTAAGAATACACCTTTAGAAATTATTCGCCTTGTTAAAGCCATATCGCAAAACATTGTAAGTTTTCTTGTTTTACTGTTTTCAGTATGTTGAAATGTTAGCAGAAGTGGCTTTTTTGAGGAGAGATCCAAAAGCCAATTGGTTCTGTTCCAAATCAAAAGCAAGGCGGCCCTGAAAAGATCTAATTTGAACACTTCTTGGCAGTTAGTTATTTGTTAAATAGTTTGTTTTTAATTGCTTTCACAAGTGAAGGGGAAGGAGAAATCTTTTGTAATTCAGGCTTCTAAAGGAAAAAAAAAACCAACAAATGTGGGAAATCAGGCTGTTAATATTAGAAGTTACAATGTGACTCACACAGTGCATAATCTCTGCAATAGTACAAGCAGCAAAAATGGAGACAAAGAAGCAGATGTGCAAACTTCCTACTAGTTAAATTCCAGCTATTAAATCAACAGCGGGACTCGCCCTTTGTTTCATATTTCCTCGCTCAGAAGCATCTCAGTAGGAGGATGTGAAAAGGTACTGCAAGAAAAGGGCTTTTACCATCTGCAGTCCGGTGAAGAATTTAAACTAATAAGGTAACCTTGACAAAGTTGGCCACAAGGATATGAAGAAAGGAGGCAAACCCAGCTATAATTCACCCCCAGCAGCCTGGTCAGGAGCTTGTACACGGCTGGGCCAGACAGAAACCTGGTTGTCTGACTTCATAATCACTTAGTCCAGATCCAAAGAGCTTTCTGAACTCCCAGCAATAAAGAAGAGTTATGCTCCTCAGAGCGAAGCCAACTTGTAGGTTATTAATGTAATCAGAGGCTGAGATAATTGTTCTGTGACTTCTTTCATACGGGGAGAAGTCCCTCGTGTTCTGTGGGTAGTGTATGTGACAAGAACTGGCCTCTGCTGGCAGCCGGGGCTGGAGAAGTGAATTTCATTTGTGAAGTCAGGAGGCTCATAGATGGGGTGAAAACAAAGACTTTCACTGCTACTGCCCTGTTGTCTGGTGTTGCACAGTAATGTGGCAGATAGATTCCCAGACCTTCCATCTATTACACACCAGATCAATCTCCTATAATAGAGCATGAGGCCACTGAGAAAGTAGTTCTTTTTACATGTTTTGTAGAATCATGGAATTGTCTGGGTTGGAACAGACCTTTCCAAATGTCGAGTCCAACCATCAACCTAATGCTGACAAAAACCATCACTAAACCATATCTCTAAGCACTATGCCTACCTGTCTTTTAAATACTTCCGAGGATATTTTTTCTAATATCCATTTTTTTCCTAAAATCCAACCCTGCTGTGGCACAGCTTGAGGA
The DNA here is from genome assembly GCA_013400555.1 of Jacana jacana. Classification (NCBI taxonomy): domain Eukaryota; kingdom Metazoa; phylum Chordata; class Aves; order Charadriiformes; family Jacanidae; genus Jacana; species Jacana jacana. The sequence goes on along the minus strand of VZTM01037299.1, from coordinate 459 downwards.
CATTTCCTCTTACTCTGTCGTCTGTTATTTGGGAGAAGAGACCAACGTGATATCCTGGACTCTTTGCATTTCCCTTTCAAGATTGTGGTGTAGAAGGATGGTGAGTAAAACCAAGAGCTCTGCCTTGTCCCTGCTTTCTTGAACATCTTGGAGCCTGCGCTGACAGCACCAGCTCCTGAGCCCACATCTCCTGCTGAAGGTGAAATCGCTGGAGAATCTTCCGTTCCATTAATAATTAAGAAAACTCAGTTTAAACAGTTGTCCTGGTTCCAGGAGGGACAGGGTTAATTCTCCTAGCAGGGCACAGGTATTCCATCCCATGTGAGCCATGCCCAGGGGGGAGTGGGGAGCTGGCCGGGCAGGGGGAGGGGAACAGGAGCTGGCCGGGAAGGGGAGGGGGACAGGAAGTCGGGGGTGCACATGTCGGCGATGGCCCCGGGTGCAGTGGGTGAGTGGTCG
>VZTM01037298.1:170395-181195 GCA_013400555.1 Jacana jacana | reverse complement strand
ATAAAATGGCCGCAGCAGGGCCGCGCCCGGCGGTGCCGCGGGCTCTCCCGCTCCCCGTCCCTGGGAGCCGAGAGGAGGCGGCGTGAAATGAATGAAGGTCCCGGCGTGCGGGAGCCGCGGGGCCTCGCCGGGCTCCGGCGAAAAAGGCCGCAAAGGTCTTCTGGCCCCTTCTTACCCATCGCGGAATCCCCCCCTGCGGCCGCATCAAGGCGCCCTTAAATCCAACACCCGGGCTCTGCCAAACCGGCGGCGTTGCCAAGCCAACTGTACAGAATCTGCAAGTCACGGCCTCACATACGAGAGACTTTTTAAAATTGGAAAAAAAAAATCATCTTTTTTTGGTAGCCTGTAAGGTTTTGGCATGTTAAAGATATTCCTTGTGAAGCACAAGCAGCGAATGCACGCACCCCTGGACGGCAGGGAGGTGTATTCCCACAGCCCGCGGTCGGGTACCGCTTCCCTGGACGGGTCCCTTCGTCGGGAATTCTCCTGGCCCCACGTTTCCTGCAGAACCAGGGAATTTCTGTGTCTAATGTCAAAAGTACCGAGTTTCTAAAATTATTAATCCCTGAAAAGTGAGCTTCCGAAAACGCTTGAAGTTAAAGAGTTTGTAGAGTGAAGTCCTCAGTGAGGGAAGTTCAGGTGCCCAGAGCGCCTGAAAACGGGACGCTAGAGAGAGGAAGATTCGTTGTTTTCCTGTAAGGCTCCTAAATTCCTGCCCACATCCATAAACCCAACCTGTCTGAGAACACAAGAGGTACTGGAGCCGAGCTGGCCCGGGAGAAGCCCCACCAGAGACCCCGGGAGAAGCCCCACCAGAGACGCGGGACTGGTGCCCCAGTGCTAGGTCACAGCACCGGAGCTGACGAGCAATTAGCAAGAGCGCCCAAAGCAAACCAGCACCTCTCCATCTTCAAAATCTCCTCTGAAAAAAGAGACTTGTTGTTGTTGTTGTTCTGAAGGAGAGAGGACAAAATGCTCTTGTTTCATTAGTAATTAACAGGAAACAATTAGGAAAAATCGGTGCGAGCTAATTACATGGAAACCAGACTGTTTGGCAGAAACCTAAGGCTGGAAAACAAGCAGAACCAGGAAAAAGAAAAAGCAGAACCTGATTTTTATAAAAAAATATCCTATTGTTTCTCAGAAGGGCATTGTCAGAGGGGGTTCAGCATTAATTCCTCAACAGAGGTTCCTCTGACGGTGGAGACCAGCCAGGTTCAGGTCTACCCAGCTCTTTGCAGTTACTATCATAGAATCACAGAATCACCCAGGTTGGCAGAGACCCTTGGGATCATCCAGTCCAACCATCAGCCCCACTCTACAAGTTCTCCCCTACACCAGATCCCTCAACACCACATCCAGTTGTTTTGAAAACGAAGGATTACGAGTTATTTGAATAAAAGTGTGATACCCAGCGCTGTGCTTTTGTTCCTCACGTCAAGGCATCAAACAGAGCTCCATCATCTTGCCCGTAGTGACCCCAGGCTCACGATGGATGAAAAGACCTTTTAAAGTAGAAACGCCCAGGGAAGCAGTTTTGTCAATATTCAGCTGGAAGCATTGCTGATTTTAAATGTTTTGATGGATCATTTAGCATCTACTCTTCGATGGAGGAGAGCTGCCCCAAAATTGCACCTCGGCCCAGTGTTCTTGCCTCCTGTATTTTGAAGCTCCCGAAGGACACAAGCAAATAGCATGCACTCAGACCCCTTGTTCATTTGTTCTTCATAGAATCACAGAATCATTCAGGTTGGAAGAGACCCCTGGCATCATCAAGTCCAACCATCAGCCCTACTCTACAAGTTCTCCCCTAAAGTTCTCCTTCTTCGTTAAGCTTTTATTAGTAATCCATTCTCAGCCCTCCAGCAGGTTGGTTTTTTCATGTGAGGAGTATTTGTGAGGGGATGGGACGCTGCCAGCTCCCGGCTCATACCAGACCTGTCCAGCATCCTCTTAGCTTTGCTTACAGCTAGAAGATCAACGAGAAAAGCAGCGATCAGCGCGAAGGAGAAAATCAGCATTCCCCTTCCTGCTGGGGAAAAGCCTGCAGGATTTGCTGAGTTTTCTGCCTGGTCTCAGCCAAAAACGTTCACGGTGTTTGTGGAGACAGGGCCCGGGGTTGAAATGGTCAGACTGGCCCTTCCTGGCCTCCAGCAGCCGCTGCAAGTTGGCAGTCCATGGAACACGGTCCGAGATGCTGGATTCACGGGGCCGTGTGTGTGCCCAGCGCTGGTGGCACCGCACGGGGTGGAATCCAAAGCTGATCTGCTCTTTCCTTCTCTTCCCCCGGTGAAAAAATGGCTATTTGTGAATGATGCAGTACAGAAAGTATGGAAAAATACCTCTTTTTTTTTTTTTAATTTGTATTTCTAATTCTTTCTGGTTATTTCTTGTTTCCTCGATGTTCTTTGAGGCTGGCCACCAAAGCGAGGGGGGCTGCTCCACACAGACAGTATTTCCCGACTTAAGGAGCGAGGTTCGGCTGGGACTGTGGTTTGGCAGCTCCTGGAGCCCCGGCACTGTACATTGCTTAGGTTCCTTTACTGCTCCAGAGATTGCATAGAGAAGTTTAAGGGAATTTATAGGCACTGGGAATAATTTTGTTGTTGTTTACAACCCGTGAAGCTGTTCTGCAGACGACAAATCAATGCTTTTTTAAACCTCCCACCTTTCAGACAGTGACGGCCATGGGCTGAGGTATTTTCCACAGATGTCCTTAGAACTGTGCCTTGAATGTGCTAATGATGTACAACCCGTGTCCTTCGTTAAAAAAAAACAAACCAGCCAGTTTTGCTGCTGTCCTCGTGACCTGTTGCCTGGTTTTTCCTCCGTGCATTTTTGAAGCAGGATCAAATTTATTTATTACACAGAATCACAGAATGTCAGGGATTAGAAGGGACCTTGAAAGCTCCTCCAGTCCCATCCCCTGCCGGAGCAGGAACACCCAGAGCAGGTCACACAGGAACGCCTCCAGGCGGGTTTGGGATGTCTCCAGAGAAGGAGACTCCACCACCTCCCTGGGCAGCCCCTGCCAGGGTTCAGTCACTCTCACCCTGAAGAAGTTTTTCCTCATATTGAAGTGGAACCTCCTCTGTTCCAGCTTGCACCCATTGCCCCTTGTCCTGTCATTGGGTGTCACTGAGAAGAGCCTGGCTCCATCCTCCTGACACTCACCCTTTACAGATTTATAAACATTAATAAGGTCCCCCTAGGTCCTTATTGTGCCTGCAATGCCTTGTTCTTGCTTTTAGAAAAGCTCCTGTTCAAACGTTAGAGGGGTTTTTTAGGTGGTTTTTTTTTAGCCCAGAATTCCAGGCTGGCTCACATCCTGTAGTTAACTCTTCGGGAGCGTTCCCAGATGGAACAGCACTCCTGCATGGAAGGCTCCTAACCATTCTGCGTGTTAAGGCTTGTGTCGGTACATCGAGAGGTGGAAAAGGGTTTTGTTAAGTTCTGGTACCAAAGCTAGCCTGCTCACTGGGCAGCAAATAACTGCGGGCTGCCTGCAATCATGGGACTTTGTCTACAATGTTTTCTTCATTCCATCTGTGAAGAAGACCTGGTTTTAAATCTGATCAGCTACTCAAAGCGCAGTGTTGTGCTGTTAGAGGTTAGCTGTAATAAACAAATACTGTCCCAAACGTTTGGAACAGAAACATCCCATTTCCATCGCTGTGGCTGTTGCTGAAATAGTCACTACTGCATTGTAGCCACCCCCAGCGAAACAGTTTTGCTTTAAATCTCTAAGTTCTCCTGTTGGACAGTGAGACCAGGCAACAGGCCTGGGCTAAAAAAGCCTTGGACTCATTAAGCATCAGGGTGAGGTTTACAGAGAGAAAAGAGCACTTGGTAGAAGTGTGGGTCTCATGAGCCACAGCACAGCGTTAGGTACCGCTTGGGGAAGTACACCTTTCTTTCTGCAGGCTCTGGGATGCACCTGGAAGGCTATTTTTTTCCAGTAGATAAAAAAACCCCAGGATTTGGTGCCCAGCCCAGAACTGTTACATCAGTGACCTCTCCTAAATAGAGGAGTAATTATGGTAATGAGAAGATGGAAAACCTTGCAAAGGAGGATGGTTTCAGATGTATGCATGGAATCAGGCTAAAGAGGAAATGACCAGTACAGAGCAAATATAAAATATTCCTGTTGACAACCGAGATAATCTGCTATATTTTTCATTATTCCTTAGCAATGTGCATTGGGTAATTCCTTTATGGCACATTTTGAGGCACAGAGTGAGCTTTAACCAAGGAAAAGCCCAACTGTTGGTAGCAGTTTTGTAAGTGTTAAACAGCTCAAGAGAGTAAGTCAGATCCGAGAGAATGTCCTCCCCGTGGATATGAAGAACGTGGTGTGAAAGGTGCTTTGGTATATTTTGGTGCACTTTTTACCCCAAAACAACTCTGTCGTTCCTCTGAAATAAACTTTTCCTTTTATCCAGTGCTGCTCTGCTGGTACTCTGCTGGAAATACGGTTTTCCACACGGACTGATGGGATGCAGTCATGGATTGCGCCCCAGGCTTTAGGAGTAGGCACCAGCATGCACTTGTTGGGTGTCTTTCAGCGTAGCTCTTTCATCGTTTTACTAATGAGGGCAGAACTTCTCCCAAATTTAAAGGAGGGAGAACTGAAAATATTCCATTTGTCAACATTAAACAGCGTGGCATAATCACAACAGTCTTTCATCTGCCAACAAAAAGAATATAATGAAAGCATCCACAGCCTGAAATACTAAAACCAGAGACTGTAATCGGGGAAAAAAACCCCAAACAGTAGAATTTCTTTTTACCACAATAAAAACAAAATAAAAGCACAGGAAGACTCAGACCTCATCCCTCTCTACAACTGCTTGAAAGGGCATTGGAAAGAGGTTGGTGCTGGTCTCTTCTCACGGGCAATGAGCGATAGAAGGAGAGGGAATGGCTGCAAGCTGCAGCAGGGTAGGGTTAGGCTGGACATGAGGAAAAAGTTTTTCCCAGCAAGAGTGGTCAGAGCCTGGACTGGGCTGCCCAGGGAGGGGGTGGAGTCCCCATCCCTGACTGTGTTTCAGAGTAGATTGGATGTGGTGTTGAGGGATCTGGTGTAGGGGAGAACTTGTAGAGTAGGGCTGATGGTTGGACTTGATGATCCCAAGGGCCTCTTCCAACCTGAATGATTCTGTGATTCTATGATTCTGTGACTTCTGACCCCTTGTCCTCAGTGTACGAAGGAGGTTAGGGATCTGGGCTGTGACGCTGGCTGGGCTCCTGCCCGTGCACTTCCCTGGTTAAGCGCGTGCTTGGTCTCATCTGTGAGTAGAAGCAGTAAGAGCATCTGTAGGAATAACCATTGCAAAGAGCAGAATGTGCAATACAGGGTTTGACAGATGCAAAGGGATGGTTTCGTGTCTCCTTCTGCACAGGGTTATGTTATAAAGATACACATTGTCACAGGCACCTGCCCTAAAAAACCTCAGTGTAAGACTGACCTTCAGTCTCCACAGATAATGGATTGGAAAGGTTGGGTTTTTTTCCCATATTAACCGAAATAATCTCTACTAAGAAGCTTCTCTTTCTACCTGAATTAGAGTTTGCTGTGCTCTTTTCTATACTGGGAGATTGCTGTTGTGTTTCTCACTCTTCTTTCTTCTACAGTTCCTTCAGTCTTCCTTCATTTATTATTTTTAATCTCTCTGGAGACTCTTTAACTTGCCTGTATTTTAAAGTGGGGCATTCAAAGCAGGAGCCAGGACTTATGTAGGTCTCTCCACAGCTGAATAAAGCAGAGTGACTGTCTTCTGACACACTGCATTTTTAAAAATCATATATTATTAATATATCCTAACATATTTTTCAACAAAATCACAGTTAGATCACGGCCAATTTGTACTCCAATATAAATCTCAAGTTCTTTTCTGTACTGCTGTTCCCTAGCCAGCTAGATCTCGTTTTGGATTAGTTCATGGGGTTTCTCCTTCTAAAGTGTATGGTTTTCTCCTTGTCTTCACTGCATATCATCTTGAGGGGTTTAGATATAATTTTATTTTAATTTCTCCAGATCACTTTGAACTTCAGTCCTGTCCTTAACCTGACCACTTGTCAGGTGCTTCCAACTCCTGTGGTCTGGCACTGAAAATAATAGTAGAATTATAGGTAGGATAAACCCGTGTAGGATCAAGTGCTCCTCTCCAGCTGCCAGTGAAACGCTGAGAGTGCACTTTTTTCAGCCTATTTCCAGTTTTAAGAAGCCATACAGGACAGTGACAGAGAGTCAGTGTCACCTGCATTGTCTCTGTTTATCCCACGTGTCTCCTATTCCAACAAAGACGGACCAACCTGTGATGTGACATCAGAGCCTTGCAGTGATTCTCAGCAGACTGGATTCCAAGAAGTTTTAGAAGACTGTGGAGAATTCCCAAGTTCTTTGCTCTTCTCAGTCATTTTCCTCTTTTCCAGAAGACAAAGAGTGTCATTCTGGGAGGGTATTTCCTCTGTTGGACGGGTGTGGATGTTCACTGCTACTTTTGAAGGTGTCACTTACACTCTTTAATGGAGGCATATACTAACAGCTCTGGTCCACAGGAAATACTCAATTATACATGCAGTAATTGTCAAGTGGAGAAACGTGCCTCAAGGCAAGATGAAGTTTTCTCCAGAACTGTACCGATACCCAGACTAGCCCCCCTGTGAAAGAAGAGGTAAGAAGTATTCATGGAGTAGAGCCTCGGCCCTGATGTGCTCTGAGAGCTCTGATTGGTATAAGCAATATGAGCTCTGAGATGGAGGAGGTTAAAGAAGTGAGAGTTGTCTCGTGCTCACAGTTCTGCTGTGTACCACCCCTCGCAGTGGGAGGGGATGTTCTAACTCCTCGTGAATTCTGAGTTCTGCAGTATTTGTAAACAAGCTGTCATAGTTCATAAAGTGGCCTATCCCAAGCATTTGTTTTAACTCTAAAGATTCTCCAAACCTTTCTGCTCTTTGATAAATGGCAGTGTCAGCCATTATCCATCTGCCTTTGATTCACTCCAGGCACATTTTGTCTTTATCATTAGCTGCATCTGTAAAACTGAGATGGTCTCGGTTGTCATTGGTGCGTTATTCCTGATGGGTACCACCAGGTCATGTTCTGTAAGTAGTCACATGTGGCTGTTAAAAGTAGGAGGCCAAGAAGCAAGGAGACAGTGGGATCAGGGAATAGCTGCCGCCACTCCTGAGTCCTGTCAGAAACCACTGGATCCCCTGTAATAACACACTCCCGTCACATAAAAACGTCACCAGTATCGCTGTCCATTTTGTCAGAAGCATAGATGTTAACTGCTGTGAGTTAACTGGGATGGGACTGGCCTGTGGATTTTTAGAGGAGTGAATTAGACTGGTTTCGGTGTTTCACTCCTTTTTCTGCTAAAAATTCCTGAGGGTCGCTTTGGTGGTTCTTTGTCTGTTCTGGGAGCGTGAGGTGCTCAGCAGTTTGTAAGCGCATTGGGAACATATGTGGGGCTGTTGCTCAGACTGTGTAGTGCTCAGAGGAAAGACATTGTTCCTTTTAATATGAAGACATTCATCTCTATTTCTTTTTGAGAAGCCCCTGTAATTTTTGATTAAATTTGCTACTTTCAACTATTGAATTCTGTAAATGTCTCTAAAAGATACCTAGGTCACGGGCACCCTTTGCTTTATTGTTTAAAGAAACGAAGACAGGAAAACGAACCAGTTTTCCGTCAGTTTGAAGATATATGTACTCTGACTGAGGATTTATGGTTGCTAAAACGATGTGAAATTGTAGGAGACTGTTTAAATTACAGTTACCATATGAGGAGGTTTAAAGCAGGGCTGACCTGTTATTAACGTCTGTCCTGAAAGTATGGTTGAAGCTTCGATGCTGAATGTACTGCTTTTCAGCACAGAGAAGTTTTAAAGTGCGGTATCAGCTTTCCTTCTAAGAATTCCAGACTTCCTACCACCCATAAGGACGAATAAAGATCATAATCATTCTGTGGAAAATGCAGCAAATGAAACATAATCTTCTTAAGAATAGGTAATATAATTTAAAGAAAGGAAAATTAAATCTTGCTCATTACCCATAAGTAGTTTTCCAAGAGGAAAATCATCCAATAGCACATGAAATGTACCAGCAGGAATTCAGCGCCGTAGAACGTTTCCTTTCTCACTGTGTGAGACTGTTGCTTCCATAAGGGAGGGAGATTTGGAGTGCCCTTAGAACAATACCTACGCTGCCTATAATAAACAGCGTTACACGGTTCTGTGTGGTTTCGCATTTGTAGGATCCAATTAACAACATTTTCATAATTTGAGGGCATTTTGAGTTCTATTAATTACAGTCCTCATCGCTTTATTCCATAGCAACCCGTCAGCGACCATCTCCTCCTCCTCCCCAGACAGACTCACCTTGTTTTCAGAGTCTCTGGGTCCGTTTCTGCCTCACTTCTCCCTGTGGCTCCCGTGCTAAACGCAATCCTTCAACTTCTTGTCTGCCATTGCTAAAATTCTTCCCTAAAATCTTTCTCTCTGACTCTTCCTTTCATTCAGTTTCCCTTTTCAGCTTCTTTCCACCCACTCTCTCAGGACCCAAATCCCTCCCATGCCTCCAACAGAGATTTCTCCAACGCTTTTCTCCCACAGTCGCTACCCCATTCCTGGCTTTTGTTGTGGCTCCCTCCCGCTGCTGCTCTGCTGTATTAGCTAGGATCCAGGATCCATACCCAGTAACTGAGGAAAGGAATAGCTGAAATCTAGCTAGGTGGATGAAATGAAAATCTTGTCCCTATTTCTTGCCCGTATTTCCCTCAGTGCCACAAATCAGGTCTGTAATCAAACATGTTCTTCTCTTCTCCCATTAGCTAACACGGGTCATTTTGTTTCTGGAAGTGTTGCATAGGTACATGTAAGACCGAAGCAAACAGCAATCCAAGACATTTCATACTCAGTGCAAAGAACCTCAACAAAAACATCATTAATGCAACACAATGTTTGAGATTTTTAGCCAACAAAAGCCAGACCATTTAGAGCTAAGTTCCCATAGCAACCTTACTCTATCTCCTCCTGTGGCTGTGTGATAGGGTCTTTTTTTACATGACCACATATTGCTAGAGAATGTGCTGTATTATTCCATAAATAGAACATCAGTTTAAGAGGTGACTTAACTACACAAGGACTTACAAAATTATATACATGTCTTCAAAGGAAATGAAATCAGTGGGGCTTGTAGAGGTGCTGTGTCTAGATAGATACCAGAGGAAATTTTCGTGTACGCTTCAACAGGATACACCGCCATCAACAGACATCCTGACTGCAAGTGGGGTTTTGGCAAGGTTTAGTTTCTCAATTATCTATTCCCCTGTATATACAGAAAATAGAAAAGCTAAATAATCATGGGATGGAAATTGTTGGCATTTCTTAAAAAACGCTATGAGGAGACTCTTCACTTTTAAGGCATCATTTTCCAGAGTAGGTGGCTGTGTCAAAGCATACGGGAACTCGAAAGTGGCAGAGTGGTCAGACTTCAGGGCCTGAAATTACCCACCTTAACTGAAAGCACTTAAATAATGGGGCCAAAGTTATACATACCTTGACATTTGTCTACAGCTTAGGGAGCTGGAAGGACATCTCCAGAGGATGATTCAACCTCCTCTGGAGATGAGATTTGCCTTCTGCCTATCTTACTCTGGGCTGGAGAAACCAGTCCAGATTCGAGTACAGAGGAGGGCAACGAAACTGGTGAAAGGCCTGGAGGATAAGGCTTATGAGGATCGATTGAGGGAGTTGGGATTGTTTAGTTTGAGGAAGAGGAGGCTGAGGGGAGACCTCATCCCTCTCTACAACTGCTTGAAAGGGCATTGGAGAGAGGTTGGTGCTGGTCTCTTCTCACAGGCAATGAGCGATAGAAGGAGAGGGAATGGCTGCAAGCTGCAGCAGGGTAGGGTTAGGCTGGACAGGAGGCAAGAATTCTTCCCAGAGAGAGTGGTCAGTCAGTGGAATCAGCTGCCCAGGGAGGGGGTGGAGTCCCCATCCCTGACTGTGTTTCAGGGTAGATTGGATGTGGTGTTGGGGGATCTGGTGTAGGGGAGAACTTGTAGAGTGGGGCTGATGGTTGGACTGGATGATCCCAAGGGTCTCTTCCAACCTGAATGATTCTATGATTCTATGATTCTAATTTATTGCTTAAAGTAGGATAAATCCAAGCTGTATTGTCCAAGAAAATGGAATGAGATTTTCAGACACTGCTGAGAACTCAATGTGTCTTAGGGCTTTGATTCTGGAGTGTGCCCAGCCTACGCTGATACCAAGCTTTAAATCCATGACTTCACATTCACTTGACAATACAGATTTGTTCTGGATGAAATAGGACAACACAGGGCAGCTCTTTTGAGAAGATGCAGAAACAGTCCTGTGATTATTCTAGGTTTACACTAACTGCAGAAAGACAAATGATACCTTACTTGACCTAAGATTAGAATGAGGCAGCCAATAACACCTGATTTATATATAAAGACTGTTGGAAGAACGTCATTTGCGTGTGTGTGTTTGAACCGACAAAACGGGTTAATGTTGGTTCAGCACTTTATGTGCTTCGGCTGTGACATTTTTGATAGAGGACTGTCTCAGAGAACCTAGGAATCACAGAATCCCAGAATCTCAGGGATGGAAAGGGACCTTGAAAGCTCCTCCAGTCCAATCCCCTGCTGGAGCAGGAACACCCAGAGCAGATCACACAGGAACACCTCCAGGCAGGTTTGGGATGTCTCCAGAGAAGGAGACTCCACCACCTCCCTGGGCAGCCCCTGCCAGGGTTCCCTCACC
>VZTM01037298.1:139968-161160 GCA_013400555.1 Jacana jacana | reverse complement strand
CATTAAATTCTGATGCCAAAATCACAGAAATCACAGAATATCAGGGATTGGAAGGGACCTCAAAAGATCATCTAGTCCAATCCCCCTATTTAAATGGGGTTGTATGTCTTCATGTATATCTATCTATCTATCTATCTATCTATCTATCTATCTATCTATCTATCTATCTATCCATCTATCTATCTATCTATCTATCTATCTATCTATCTATCTATCTATCTATCTATCTATCCATCTATCCATCTATCTATCTATGTATCTTTAGATGTCAGGATTCGTTATAAATAAGCAAATGCCTTAGATATCTGTTCCCAGTTTGCAGGTCGTATGTATGTGGGATGAAGTACAGAGTGGTGATTGTTCCAAGATGAAAAGAAAGGCACTAAAAAGCCTTCTTGTTGAAATTTAAGCTCTATTTTTAAAAGAACAAGATGTCAGCTTGCCTCGGCTTATTTTTTTTACATCAAACCAGCCTTATTTACATGTATATAATTGTTATTTGTACTTCTCATGCTTTTAGGTGTCCCACCATAATAGTTAATGAGAGAAACAGAACTGTATTTATTATGCCAAATATTTATTCCCTGCTGCCATTACTCCTACTGGTAAATCTGGTGCCTACTGACCTTATTCATTGTATCCAGGACATTATGTAAGGGAAAAATGTGCATAACGTTGTTGTGGACGGTACACCCCACACTGAAACGGAATCAAAGTGCTCTTTAAGCCATTTTCTGAGTCTCAGCAGTGATACAGAGCAGATGGCCAACGCTCAGCAGGCTGAGCCTGCGAGTTTCAGCTGAGCCCTCCTAAGAAACCCTTCGGGATGTGGATGGACTCCTTACTCTCTGGGCACTTTTAAACACCGTTTCAGGAGGTGTGTCTGACCTTTTCTCTTTGATTGCCAGTTCACTAACAAAGCACAATGCCCAGAAACCTTTGGAAAACAGTGACAAAGGCAATGGTAAGAATGGCATTTTAATTCAGTTTTATGTTGGAATTAGCGGTCCTAGAATAAAAATGTTCAAAAATTAACTCTGAAGCTTAATTCAGTGGATAAATAGATGATATTGTTTAATGTCTTTTCAACTCCCGACCCCGTGCGGAACACAGCATGGAAGAAGAGCTGGTGTCATTTATGCTGTTGGACTCGGAATTTTTGGTGATGTCTCCGGATGGATGCATTTCTAGCATACACATGTATCCCATGACAGTAAGATATTTAGTAAATCCATTACTGTTGGAAAAAGAATTTCGCTTCTAATTTTTAGGGAGGTGTTTTTGCCGCTGTTTCGCCGGTCTCACGGCAGAAGATTTTACCTTTCTGCAGGAAAGCAGAGGGCACACAGCTGAGTGGGACCAGTCAGGTTTTTGAAAAGCCTCCAGCAAACTGGCAAAGGAACCGGGTCCTTTACGTGTTACTCGGTGGCGCAGGGAAAGCGGCTGGGAACGCACCGCCTCCTTTAATCCGCCTGCTCTGCTGTCAGGATCTAAGAGCAAAAGGGTTGAAAACTTCTTCAGAATGAGCACTGAGCGGCGGTTGTAGGTCATGTGCTCAGGACCGTCTCAGTGTACATGGACTAGGAGGGAACGTCCTCTTGGAGGCAGTTTTACTTGGAGAGAAAACGGGACATGCACGTGCCGTGCTCCAGGTGCCTCAATTTCAGTGCTGAGGCAAGTCTCTAAAGCAGGAGCTTTGCTGTCCAGGGAAACTGTGGTTAGCTGCCTTGTAGGCCTGAGAAGGTTGGCGTAAAGCTGCAGGAATATTCATGAGCCATCTATTTCCATTCCAATCTAAATATCGTAAAATAGCCTCCATTACTCCAGCAGGCTGTTTCTGAAAGCGCTGTCCTGTCATCTCCCAGAACATCAGAGCTTTGCATTCCTGTTGAGAGGGAAGCTCTCCAGGGGACCTTTGTGGATGCAGCTGAAAGACCAGTTACGAAAAACCAGAGTGTACCTCCCTACTAAACTGGTCCACGCTGCAGGCCTGAGCACTGACATGTGACTATACCATTAAATTATCAGATCAGACCCTGCAACTGTTTTGGCTCATGCCAACCAAAGTTTTCCTAGATAGTGCCTGGGAAAAGTTCAGGTGACCACAGGCTAGGCTCTACTCCCAGTGGGCAGCCTGGAAGCAGGGAAAGGCGAGCTATTTGACCCCAGGAACATTTACTAGTGCAGCTGTAGGTAGGGATGGTGAAGCCAGAAAACCTGCTTCAGGATGGTGGGGCTGGAAGGGGTGAGATATTTAAATGCTGGTAGAACAGGGTTTCTTTCCAAAGGAGTTGCAGAGAGGATCCAGGAGAATAATATCTTCATTGGTGATGTCGATAGGGACATAGAAAACACTGTCAGTGAGTTTGCAGATGACACCAAGTTGGGTGGGAGTGTTGATCTGGTTGAGGGCAGGGATGCTCTACAGAGGGACTGGGATAGACTGGATAGATGGGCCAATGTTAATGGCATGGCCTTCAACGAGGCCAAGTGCCAGGTCCTGCCCTTGGGCCACACCAACCCCATGGATGGCTACAGGCTTGGGGCAGTGTGGCTGGAGCTGCCTGGCAGAAAAGGACCTGGGGGTGCTGGGTGACAAGGGGCTGAACATGAGCCAGCAGTGTGCCCAGGTGGCCAAGAAGGCCAAGGGCATCCTGGCTTGCATAAAGAATAGTGTGACCAGCAACAGTAGGGAGGTGATTGTCCCCCTGTGCTCATCACTGGTGAGGCCACCCCNGGAGTCCCCATCCCTGACTGTGTTTCAGAGTAGATTGGATGTGGTGTTGAGGGATTCTATGATTCTAATAGAGCGGTTCATCGTGCTTTGCAGGGTGTAGAACAGGGCACTGTGCACAGTATGGCCTGTTCCACACTCATGCTGAGGTGTGACCTCCACAGATGGAGCTTCTGTGTTGAAGATTTATAAATATGCAAGCACATAATTATTAATTTTGTTGCTATGCACCTTGTTTTTTTTCTTTCACTAATATCTGGAGCAGGTTTCCATCAGTTGTGAGGGAGAATGGGTGCTACAGATTAATGTGCCCTGAGACTCTAACAGGTTAGTGATTGGGCCTATTAGAAATGGGTACTGGGACTCTTTGAAACGGAAATGGATGATAATAAGCTTTACAATCTTCAAGTGTAGGGGATCCGTTTATTTTAAGCACCGCATTCACGGTTGCACGGGCTTTGCTCACAAGTCGGGCCGTGACATACCCTCAGTCATAGACTTCAACCGAAACTGGGCAGTTTTCAAGCCAGCTGAAGCTCTGCCCCACTAGATGGCAACGTGTAGTCGTTCAGGAGCTATGCAAGGGCACCGAGCACACTCTAACCGCATAGATGACGTCATAATCCGTATGACGGGCACCACAGTGAATCTTATTGTCATGGAGTCGCAATGAAATCGTCTCATACAACTTTTAACGGCGTCGCTGTAACGGTGGGACATAAAATATGATCACTGAGTATTGCTGTTGTAACAGCACACGAGTGATTCCTGTGTTACTGACTGGGAGTAGCAGTGTATACACACTTACTGGGATCTCTGGGGCAATAAGTGGTGAAAATGGGGCCAGGTGACAAAGGCACTGCGAGTGCCACGCACTCACACAATGTCAGGTTTCTTCCCCAGCTCCTCCATTCGCATCCAGCCTCAACTTCCAGCAGCACTCCGGTCTCAGTTAAAACCCTGGAGATGAATAACTCCAAACCCTGATGATGTTCAACACTCAGTTCCAGTTAGGAATTTTGCAAATGCTCCCCATGCATGACGTCATAATCCGTCCTGCAACCAATTATTCATGAACTTCAGTGCGCTCCAAAGCCAGTCTCAGATCCAAAACTTGCAGCCTCAGTCTATCTCTACCCAGAGTACTGTGGCCCCTGGGAGGTTTATAACAAAGCCTATTCACTTTACCAGTTGCTGTGATGGCTTCATAATCAGAGAATACCCATGAGAAACTAGTTTTCAAATGCCTCAGTGTTGCAGACAATGCCCGGAGCCCAAAGGCTTTGTCTGATTAGTGATGGCCCCGGTTCTGACCACTTCTCTACACGCAGCTCTTGTCGAGTCACCTTCATAAATGAGGACACATAGTGTCGTTAAATTTCTTAAGAATCTTAAAAAACAAAACCAATTTTACTTATCTGCAAGTACTGATTGTAGATGCTTTTAGTTTATGCTCCTAAAAAATTTCTCACTTGTGACCTGTGTCCAGTGCTGGGCCCCTCAGTTCCAGAAGGACAGGGAACTGCTGGAGAGAGTCCAGGGCAGGGCTACCAAGATGATGAAGNAGATTCTGTGATTCTGTGTTAAATTGCCAAAAAAATCCTTACATTGATGAAACTGTGCAGTCCTTTTCATCCCAAACTGACCATAAAGTGTATGACCTATGGTATGGATGCTATACTGTACTGATGGTGGGGGCTCTCTCTTGCTGCTCAAATCTGAATACCAAACGAATAATCCGGGCACGTTTTTAGCTCCAATTTATAACAGTTGTTCTACTTTCCATAAAACGCATCGTTATCTCAGGGTCATTATGGTTGTTTTTCTTCCATTTAATGTGAAGCTCATTGGCTGAAGCACCAAGTTACAAAAACTCCCCTGGAGGTTAGTTAGAGGAGAATATCTAATCTGAAGTGTCTTCTTTTGGGGTACCAGACTGCTCACAGCTGCAATACTATAATAATGGAATGGCACGTTTCTGTGTAGCCCCCGTTCGTGTCCTGAATTAGTCTCAGAGTGGTGGCACAGCGTTTGAGCAATATTTCCATATTACAATACAATATACAGCTTGTTAAACTGGTGGAGCTCCACGAGAGAAGTTAATTGGGGAACTGCTGTGCCAAGTTTTTAACAAATAGTGCCTTGCTGGTCTCCCATGAGGTGTTCCACAGAAGGGAGGAGAAGCTTTAGAAGCTGTGGGTATTCCAGGGGAACGGGACCGCTGTGATCCCATTTTTTGCAAAGGTCAGGTGAAGGCTGACTTCATTTTGTTGGTAGCTGGACAGAAGACAAACCTGTTTACATTCCGGAGGAGCTAATTTCATGATTGTGGTGAAGTCAAAGAACAGGAATTTGGGAGGGTTTTCTCGTTAGCTCTCTTTCAGAACAGCGTTTCAGTGCCTCTCCTTTTCCTTTTATAGGCTTTAACTCATCTCTTTTGATTTTATCCAAACAGTGGGGAGAACAAAAATCTGTTGTCTTTTTTGCTGAAGTTCTTTTTACAAACAGTGTGCTGTAGGTGTGCTTACTCCGTTGTAACGAGGAGGTAATTTGATAATATTATTAAAATTCTAATTTGTGAAGATAGTGATGTTGGAGAATTATTGAAAACATGCAAAATCGATTCTTCTGCCTTCTCTTGTGCTTACTCATCGCAGAAACCCAAGGCAAGATCTGGGATGTCAGAAATATTTACATAAAATAATAGAGAGTTATGCATTTTCACTTCTATGAACGGGTTTAAAGTTTATATAACCCATGTATTTTTGGACTAGATTTTGTTCTTTGTGGAATGCCTCAAAAGTATGGATCTTAGTGATTTTGGAGAAACCTATTTTCCATTCATTCTTGTTATTTATCCAGGAAAACACATTTGGGATAGAATAAAGGGCCATGCACTAGCTAGCATTAAAGAAAAAAGCAGGAATCAGTGATAACCAAAAAGAGTGACTAAACAGTCAAAAGGCATTCACTAAAAACCCTCTTGCTTCTGTCCCTGGCCTGAAGGCAGTGGCAGAAGGCCCTCTTCCCACAGTGCCTCTGCAAAGCTTTTACTGGTTTGCATGGAGAAAGATCTCAAAGTAAGGAGGTACTGCTCTCCACTGGGAAGCAAGTTCCTTCTTCTTTAGGGGATAATGTTTTCCTGAGGGTTACGAGTCCTCTCTGTGTCCTTGTCAGCACAGGAGAGGCTCTCTCTCTGTGTGCAGTCTAACTTCAAGCCCTGGTCCATCCTTTGCCTTTCTGTGGGTCTGCTCCGTGCAACTGCTGGCAAATCCCTTATGTTCAGGAGGAAAAATGTGTAGCAGGCAGCTGGTGAGGAGCTGTCTCCTTTCCTACCACCCTAATAACATTTCTCATATGCAGCTCTTGATCTACACCCAACTCAGTTTCACTCTGGAATCCTGATGATTTGAGATCAGTATTTTGGTTGTCCAGGAGTGCCACAGAAATTGCCAACTACACGTAGAATGATAGAAACCTCTGGGTTGGAAGGGACCTTTCAGATCATCCCCTCCAACCATCAACCCAACACTGACAGACCCACCCTTAAACCATGTCCCTAAGCCCCACAGATACCTGGAGGCGTATCCCTCCAGATA
Organism: Jacana jacana; assembly: GCA_013400555.1. NCBI lineage: Eukaryota > Metazoa > Chordata > Aves > Charadriiformes > Jacanidae > Jacana > Jacana jacana. The sequence continues at coordinate 154,827 of VZTM01037298.1, read as the reverse complement.
CCCCCAGGGATGAGGATTCCACCACTACCCTGTGCTGCCTGTTCCACTGTTTGATAGATAACCTTTTTGGTGAAGAATTTTTTCCTAATACCCGATCTTTTTTGGAGGCAAATTGGTTTATTAGATCTTTTTATGTATCTTCCTTTATGTACAGGTACCAAGAAAAATCAAATCCCTGTGTTTGCAGCTAAAGGTCTCTCTTGCTTTGCTCTGTGTGACAGTCCCTGCTTTTGCCACAGGCGGTGGAACTAAACCAGTGCAGGTAATGGCTCGAAACTCATGCTCCTACTAAAGAGTGTTTATGATTCCTGGATTAGGAGGGACTTACTTTCAGCAGTGTCTCTCAGCTGCTCTCCTCTTCCTCCTCCTTCAGAGCCAGTTCTCCCACGGGTGATGTTCTAGCGCGGTGCTTTGGCGTCAGAGCGAAGGTGGGAGGTTTGTTATTCACTCCCAACGTGTTATAGTTCCATTTTCTTCTGTTGTTCCAACTCCTGACTGACTGCTGATAGCAGGAGTAACATTCCTGGGGTTTATACAGGCCATGTTTTCCACCAGATAGTGTTTTAAAATTACATTTCCTCCTGATGTTTGGAAAAAAAAAACCCAACAAATCAAAACAAAATGAAGTAGTTGTGTAGTTTCAGTGCCAAAATATACAGCAAGTTTATATAATAATATGGAAATTTGCGGCATAACAGGCCCTAAAACAGTAAAACCATTTTGCTTTGGGTTTCTTTTTCAAGTTCCCTCTTTTCATCCTCACTCCTTGCTGTTAAAATCTTGGTGTCTAAATTCCCCTGCCCTTTCACCAGTCAACGGAAACGGCAAAACAAGTCTCTCCTCAGGCTCCCCAGTAAATGCTTGAAGAGAACTGCTCTAAACGTCACTACTTGGCAACAAAGGCATCTTCAACGGCCATTTGAGTCTTGTGTATCGCTGGCAGGCCATGTTCACCCGAGTGAATGGAACAGCAATTTACCCCAGCCCTCCTCGTTATTATTCACCAATTTCTTAAGTAATAGGCAGGAGAAAGAAGTGCTTCAGCAGATCCCTCTTCCCCTTCTTCTGCAGATCCCTCTTTCCCTTCCATCTGGGGAAGTAAACCCACAGAGTGTAAATCATGGCAAATGTTCAGGAAAGCAGGACCTATTGTTTTCTAACAGTTTGAGAGAAATAACCCGATCTTTTTTTGTCCTCTTTATTTATGTCCTATTTATTTATTTAAAATGGCACATCTTTGATACTCCATGGAGAGGATGCTCTTCAGTTTCAAAACCCTGTCTCTGGCTCCTTGCACCTGATGTTCCTCAGGCCTGAACTGAAATACTTTATCCCTCCCCTCCTGTTCTCCTGCTCAGTGAACACCAGTTACTCTTGCAGATGCTGTGCCTGTCTTTGAGAGGTGTCTGGGTACGGTTTGCTCACGGGACTGGAGACAGCTCTAAAGGAAGAAGTGAGTTGTGTTGTTACTTACAGCTGGAGCACCTCTGTGGCTCAGCTCCAGGGCATCTTGTCCTGAGGCTTCCAGGGAAACCAACTTAGGGAAGGCTGCTCCTGCCAGCTCTTTCCCAGGTAGGGCACTCCGGGCAGGTGTCTAGTTTGAAGCCGTTGGGATGGTGGTTTAGCCACTCCTTTCTCCTCTGCAATTCGAGGTCTACAGGTCCACAGATAAGGCACTAATGAGGCTAGGCTTCCCTCAATAAATTCTGCAGGAGTACTAATGATGTGAGTGCTTGCATAGGGTGTCTTAAGTGAAGCAGGGTAAAACCAGTCAGAGTTTGAGCTTAAACACAGAAACGGCACCGGTTTGATGTCAGAAACCAGCGTCTTGTGGGAAATGGAGCTGGGGACGTCTGGGGATGGGCAGTGGAAGCAGCCTCCCCCCAGCCCACAGGAGACCAAGGGAAGGAGCAAGGTGTGTGTGTGAGGGCTGGGTGTTCAGAAAAGGATGCAAGGAATACAGCCCCCTCTGCCCATCCTTTCCCAGCCCCCTCTGCCCATCCTTTCCCACCACCGACTATGAATTAGCCCCAACGTATAGATAGGTGGCACTGTGTTCTTGGGGATTCCAACCAGAGCTTCAGTGCCGGCGGATTTCTGATAGCTCATGGCACTGTTTGCAGGGGTGGAGGTGCTGTTGGTCCTTGGTCAGCTATCTCTTAGGTGTCCCATGTATAGCAATGCATTCAGATGGCCCGTTTGGTTTGGAGTAAATAGTCTAGTCCTTCTGGTTTGCACATTTATTGTGTAAAATTCTTAGTTTATGGGGACTGCCACGTTTCACCCCAGACTGGTACATTTGGTTTGGAGGTGGCTCATTTGTATGGAGGGGAGAGATCTGGGAAAGAACACATCTACACCAGGGGGATCGTACCAAGTCCTGTCTGTACCTGTACAGGTACATCTTTACAGTAACAGAATGGCTTCTGGTTTTGGGAAGGACTGGAACCTGATAATCACACTTTTCCTACAAGCTGTTGAGCTAAAGAAGGAAAGAGAGCAGAAGTAATGGAAGCAATCTTACAGATAAATGGACAGACCCTTCACTGGTATAAAATAGGTGTTGATCCACTGACTGTAGCTGAGCTCCAGCTCTCTGGTTCACAGCCTGTTAGCTTTTTCTGCAAAGACAGGGTCCTTAGGAGATTGAACCCAGTGAAGCTGAGCTGCAAGGAGAAGAATGTTTTGGTCTTACTCCATTGAAAGTGCAAGTGAAGTGTGTGTGTTTCATTAAGAGCAAGCATTTATAATAGTCTTTGCACGTGCTGCTGATACCTACCTACCTGTAGCTGGTATCTTCATGCTCCTTTCGGGGTGGCTTTGCCTTTATAGAGATAAGGTTCATACTACTATTACATGGAAGGTGACATTTCAATTATGTTACAAAAACCTGTAGCAATTTGTTTGGACTCTCTTCAGGGCTGAAGAGTGCACAGACTAACTGAGAAAACACTATTTTTATTCAGTGCAACACCATGGGATTATTCATGAAAAATATTCTAGGTGTCCTTTCAAGAAAATGTTTAAGCCTCAAAACAGTCTTCTATTTTTATATGTATTTTTCCATACTTATCTGATGGATAATCCAGTGCCACAGTGTTAGACAAGCAGAGTCCTTGCCCATTTGCTTGAATATTTTTTAACAACTGTAGACAATTTGAGTGAATTCTTTCATACCATACAGATATCTGCTGAGGAACAGTAAGAAATTCACTGTAGTCCCTTATAAGAGAAGGCTCAGAACTGATTTCATTATGATTGTTAATTACCTGCACAGGGAAAAGTGGTGTGGAATTGTTCCCACTCTGATCCAAGCACACCTCTGTGGTATTTCCAAGTGGGCCACAATCCCCCTAATCCCCCTCCCCAAAAAGCACATCCAGCTCCTGCAGGTTCGGTTTTCTCTGCAGGGTTCTTCATCTCCATTAACCTTTCTTAGAACTGAACAAACTGAGGGAGGTTGAAGGCCAGGGACCAGTCACTGCATGGGCTGGGAGCTAAAGCTGGCCAGCAACAGCCTGGAGATAAATCACAGTTTCAGTTTCCTTGAGCAGAAAGTGTAATTAACCGCCTCTCTGCCTTGCTGTGGGGCTTCCCATACTTGATTTCTACAACCTTTCTAAAAGCTGTGCTTCAATTCCCCACCACTTGTTGCTTTGCATGAGAATTCCACAGCCTTTCCTGTGTGGGAAGCTATACTGGATTATGAAAATAGTTTATTCTGACCTTAAAAGCAATTAATCCCCGTTCAGCTCATTTTTATCACAGTCTTTGAGCAAGTTGCATTCCGCTCCCGGGGTGTGGCAGCGCAGCCAGTGAGATGATTCACTCCATTTCCAGAGGTCTCAGTTGGCACTTCCCTCTGGATCTGTGCTTCAGGAGGTCTCCAGTTGACCCCAGTGGAACTGAGAGACGGGTTCTAGGGCTTTGGATGCAAAAGTGTCTAAGGTTGGCACTATATTTTCAGCCATTTTTCGTAGACAGTGTTGCCCCCCCAGTCTCAACTCATCTTTGAATTTCACCTCACTTCATTTGGAGAAGACTTAGGAAATGCCATTATTTTTCTTGGCACAGCAGAGAAATACAAAGTTGAAAATAACTGATAGGACAGAGTCTCTTACTATATTTATTTCACTAAAATTACAGAAAAAGCCAAAAATGCTTTCAAGCATTTCTATCAGACAGCACGTGGAGAAGCAAAATGAAAGACACTGGTTTTATTTCAGTGATGAAGCACAAAACCACTACTATTACAGGGCAGACCATAAAACTCCAGTAAGTGATCCTGGAGGTTTGGGTTGTGGCAAGGATCCTTTTTTTATATATCTGACATGTTTACCACGAGCAAGTGTCAGATTAATGGCAAAAGTTTTGCAGATGCCAAAAATGCGAATGAATAGCACAGGGAAACTAGAAATAGCAGCGTTAATTGTGCAGTTCACTCTCTAATTCTACGTGGCTTCCTTGGGAACAGAAGTTTCATATCTGGGAAAATATTTGGATTGTGGATTGTTGCAAAGTTGGTTTTTTTTAGCTTCATTAATTTGGGAGGACTATAAAATAGCCAACTAAATTAACCCGTGAGCTAAATGGCAGGAATGTGGTTTTCTCTTTGTGGTTCTAAAACAAAGCAGGTGCTTGAGCTGAAGATGCATCAGTCCTAATGTCTGAAAAGCACCATCGGCCTCTGTGAGGTGACAGAAGTATCAGGAACAATGGAAATAAATAAATAAATAGCTACAGGTTTGAGGGGGTGCATCCAAGGCGAGTTTAACCAGAGCGTGATCGAACACCCTCCCGTCCGACACCCTGCAAGAGCACAAGTCAGGCTGCAGAGGCAAAGCAGAGCTGGAAGCAGTAGCACAGTCTAAAATAACCCAGCTTTTATGGGAGGGGGCACAAAGCCTTATGAAAGCAAGTTACGGGCGGGCTGCGGTGCGCTGCCCTTGCTGCAGTGCATCTGAAGGAGGGACTTAATGAAGAACTGAGAGTGGTTGCTTACAGGGAGTTATCTAAGTAGCAGAGCTCCTCAGGACACAGCGTGAGGAATCTCTGAGCCCATTTAGATATATTTGTTTCTAATATATCGGTCCTGTTAACTGGGACACAAAATAGGTGAAAAGGACAAAGGAAGTCAGCTCTGTCTCTGGAGGCCACGGTGCCTTAGGTGAGTGAGACACACTCCTACGCTCCAGGGATGGAGAGTTGAGAGAAGAATTATACAGTAATGCTGCTATATGCCTTCCAGAAAAAGCTTATTTACAGGCACCCATTTTAAGGTCAAGAGGGACCAGTCAGGTCAGAAGAAGACATATGTTTTGATCTTCTCTATAAAGAATCCTGGATTTTTTGCCAGGAACGTCTGCATCAAGCCTGGAATTTCTCTAGAGCAGCTCAGGTCATAAAAACTTTTCTTCCATTTTCTAGTAAAGTAAGTGCAGAGAAACGTGAGAGTGTGAACAATGATGGTCCCTCTGCTCTATTTGTGACTAACTGTTTCTCCAAAAACGAGGCAGGTCCTGCTGCTGCTCTTGTTCACTCTCCGTATTCTGTCCCCTTTGACTCCTTCTGGCCTTTGGTGCCTGGGTGGTGCTCCCACCCAGGGAGGTGGTGGAGTCCCCATCCCTGACTGTGTTTAAGAGCAGATTAGATGTGGTGTTGAGGGATCTGGTGTAGGGGAGAACTTGTAGAGTAGGGCTGATGGTTGGACTTGATGATCCCAGGGGTCTCTTCCAACCTAAATGATTCTATGATTCTGTGATTCTATGATTCTATGATTGAAAGAACGCTGAGAGCTTTGGCTCCCATTAAAAATGTTATTAAGAATACTAACTTTGGCCCCTAGCATCCTGGCTGCTTAACTGAGGGAGAGCATAATTATCAGAAATTATAAGAAGGGAGCTTTTTAGACTCAGTTGTAGGATGTCACTAGGGCTTAGGACGGTGCTGTATATTGACAGAGTACCTAACAGATGCCAGACTAAAACGTCTCTTTAGCGGTTCTGGTTTTCCCTCTTGTTCCCCAGCCTCCACAACCTGGCTGTTTATAACTACTTTTTCCCATCATTCAATAGGGGAAATACACATGAACCATTTTCATACTGCACAACTTCTGAAGCTTTACACTTCCAGCAACGCAGGTGAACTCCACCCTTCCCCGTGTGCCAGAAGTCCCTATATCTTCTTTGATTCACTTGCAAAATCTTCTGTTTTCCTCAATGTTTCTTGCTGAAATGCCCACTCTGTTATGGGATTAATGTCTATGTGTGCAGCTGGGGAGCAAGTTTGCAAGTGACCAAGGCTGAGCAGACTTGCACCAGCAGGTCACTGCTGAAACCCTCCTTGAGGGACTGGTGGCACTGGGCGCCTCCCCGGGAGCTGTGTTGTTTTCCACTCAGTGGATGTGCCACAAACTAATGGGAGAGAAGTGCTGAGGATCGTTTCCCCAACATCTGTGAGCCAAGTGAGTTGGTTTGTTTGCCTGATTTACTGCAGTCGGATGGATGAAAACCCAACAATGTCACACTGTGAGCAAGAAGTTGAGGCCAGAGGAGTCAAACTGTTTCTCATCTGACCAGAGTTTCATAGAATCATAGAATCATTCAGGTTGGAAGAGACCCTTGGGATCATGGAGTCCAACCATCAGCCCCACTTTACAAGTTCTCCCCTACACCAGATCCCTCAACACCACATCCAATCTACTCTGAAACACAGTCAGGGATGGGGACTCCACCACCTCCCTGGGCAGCCCAGTCCAGGCTCTGACCACTCTTACTGGGAAGAATTCTTGCCTCATGTCCAGCCTAACCCTACCCTGCTGCAGCTTGAAGCCATTCCCTCTCCTTCTGTCGCTCATTGCCTGTGAGAAGAGACCAGCACCAACCTCTCTCCAATGCCCTTTCAAGCAGTTGGAGAGAGGGATGAGGTCTCCCCTCAGCCTCCTCTTCCTCAAACTAAACAATCCCAGCTCCCTCAATGGTTCCTCATAAGCCTTATTCTCCAGGCCTCTCACCAGCTCCGTGTCCCTCCTCTGCACTCACTCCAGCCCCTCCAGATCTCTCTTGTGCTGAGGTGCCCAGAACTGGACACCAGACTCAAGGGGTGGCCTCCCCAGTGCTGAGCACAGGGGGAGTTTATCAACTTTATATGAGGGATCAAAATGAGATGTTCCTTTTAGAATGTGGGTAGACCTCACTCACTGAGGTCAAAGTGCAAGCACCTAACGCCAGACCTTGTGCCAATATTTTATGTGTGTCTGCAACAACCATCCCAATAGCTGTTTCTGTAAAATAGAAGCATTTGTATTCTTATACATTCTGGCTCTTCTGTCCAAGTCAAATACTGAAAGGGACAGCATGAAACTAGTGATTCTTGCTGGGTCTCCAAAATAAAATGTTTGCTGTGATGGAAGCATTTGAGGCATTTATAAATGTGTCATCAGTGTCTAAATATCAGTTAGTTGTCATGATGCCCAATATTTACTTCATTTTCTCCTTCTAAGCTCCTTGGGAACGAAGGCATTTTTTCATTGTTCCTTACTTGTTTGGAAAACAGCACAGATCAGGCAGAAGTGGTTCCAGAGACAGTGCTGGAGCACCAGGCTACAGCCCATCCTAGGGCTGCTTCCCATAGGGGCCTCTACTCCCCGTCCCCCAGGATAGCTGTGGCTGACCAGGCTCCAGTGTGTGGAAACTGCCACAAGGGGCATCAGACCATCTTCCCTGCCCATCTGCTGCTTGCACAGCCCCCCGGTGTCCCTGGCACCATGCGCTCCAGTTTTTTGCTCTGAACGTTTGGGATGGCTGGATGTTTAAATACCGACAAGCAAACCTTTCAGCACCTTTCTCCTTTTGTCATCTCTTCCTTCGCTCGTTCCTTCCTCTTCATCCAACCCTCCATGAGAACAGAGGTTTTGGGGTAAGGAATTTTCCTTGCCAGAAACGTTGGCAGGGGCTGTTCTGCAATGAGGTGGCAGAACTTCCCTCTGGAGTCTGAGACCTGCAACACCTTTGGAGAATCTTGGTAGCCTGGTGCTCTGTGGGCTGAAAAGCTGCCCAAGGTACTGCTGGTCTGCTGCTTCAGAGACTTATGGTTTGGAATTAGGAAGAGTAATTAGATCCAGAAGCATGTGTGGAGACATCAGATTGTATACAGCCCTGGAGTGATGAGTTCCTAACACCCATATCAAATGGGGGTGTCCGTGGCTTCCCTTCTCTGCCTCAGGGAGGGTTAGAGGCAGAGTAGGCATTACTGGAGGAAGCTCTTGGTCTGGGGAAAAAAAGAAAAAGGGTTGTCTTTGGAATAAATATCACACTGAAAACTTTCCAGCCTAAGCCTTTCATTAATTTCTCTGTGTCATCTTAATATATTTAAACTCTGTAAAAAATTATGCTGCAAAAAGTTCTCCTTCCGTGTAATTTCTCCTCAAGTGAAGTGCATACCTTTCAAATTATAAACTTCCTCCTTGTCCTAGGAAAATCCTCACTGTATAAATAATTGAACTCATCTGCTGGGAACACAAGTATTCTTTCTCTAGCAGGCTAAAATATATGCCTAAACACACATCTTGTACTTAGGGCTTTAAATAGTAATTGCTCCCGTGAAGTCACTGGAAGCCCTTAAAAGGATTTGACAGTTTCCCCAGGATCTTGCAGCGAGTGTGGAAGCCGGGCTGCGGGGCTCCATCCACCGATAGCTCAGCAGCTGAGGAACTCGGCGGAGCCCGCTCCAAACTTCTCAGCTGTTGACAGGCTTGACTTGCTGAGAACACTGGTTAAATATAGCACAAACGGGCTGAGCTCAACAAAGTCATTGCTGTAACGCTGTGTGAAGAGACCAGAAGAGGGGAAATACAATCTGAGAACGAAACTGCCAAAGCCTACCACCACCTAGCAACAGTTGAAAAGACTTTCAAACAAAAGTCGGGGTGAGACACAGACGGAGCATACCTCCTGCTTCTCCTGCCCGGGATTGCTGAGGGAAGCAGCTCCGGTCTTCTCTTCCCTGCCCCATTTCCTTCATCACTTCAGCTGCTTGGTAGACCTGGGAAAGTGGGGAAACTTTCTCTCTCTCGCTGTTCTGCTGGGCTGGATCGGTCTGCTCCTGTGGTAGTGCTGCGGGACGAGCTTCTGCGAGGTTGTGCTGTACAGCAGATCTTCCCAGGGTCGTGCTGCTGACAGGTAAGCCTGAGCTGGCGGCTCCAATGCGCTCTTTGGAAGGGAAGGGATTTGCTCTGCTCGTGACCAGCGTCTCTTTCCTTCTCTGAACAGGATTTGGAAATGTCGGTAGATGAAAGCTGGGATAAAAGTATTCAGGGTTTGGGTTGTGTTTTTTTTTAATGCTTTCCTCAGAGAAAAACCTCACTTGGGTAACTCTTGTGGTGCTTAGAACAAGCAGAACCGAGCAGCTAGCAGTAGCGGGAAGAGATGTGTATAGAATCTGAGGTGTATCTTGCTTCTATCTAGTGACATGCTGACAGAAGGGAAACCAGCATGTAAGAATAGAATCCATATCACTCCTGACTGGTGATAGTCTCGCAGCCATTAAAGCCAGCGACAGCCTGGGTGAGAACTCAGAGGAAACAGCCATCCAGTAACCGAGTTAACTCAATACTTTGTCACCTTTTGTCTCCTGAGTGACTTTTAGCAGAGGCTCACCTGGTGCCTTCGGTACTTACTACTCCTGGGACAACCCCTCTTGGTTCCTCCTCCTGCCCTTATTTACACAGAAGGAATATTCACCTCTGCTCCATGGATTAGCTGGATTGATTTACCCCTCCTAAAGGCTGAGCTCCTGTTTATTGGACCCAAGTGTGCTTGAGCCGGGTCGTTGGTGTTGAAGTGTTTCTTTCTTTTAGCAAAATAAAGGAGAAACCGGTTCTCAGCTGTTTTACCCCGACAGCAGAATGTTTATCTGTTGGAAACTCATGTCCTGTGGTGCCGTAAGGGGCACGGCATTTCAGGGAGGAATTGCTTACTGTGATTTGCTTTGTCCAAACTGGCAGAAGCTGTTGGGTCAACTGGAGAACCAACCCCCTTCCACCTCAGCTTTTAAAGCCATTTTCTCCAACCAGAAGAAATCTGGTGGGCATGAATTTTTAAAAGACGTAGTGGTTATGAGTTGATGTGTGACACCAATTCGCTTATGAAGGCAGAGATTTAGAGAATGAGCTTATCCCCCCCCAAACCCTGTGCCCAGATTTACGTGGGATTGTCTCAGATGAAAAATCTTTGTCCCAAAGAAGGAGTGGAGCGAGTGGGTCGATGGTGACTGTCTGTGGTGCTTGACACTTAGTCCGGGGACGCTGGGGACAGCCTCGGGAAGAGGAGGAGGTCTTGCTTCAGCGAAATAATTCTAGTTTCATCCCTGCATATTATATAAATGACATCAATACCACATTTTAGCAGGGACATGCTTGCAGATGGGATGAAATTAAAATCCTCTGAAGCAACTTTGACTCGGGGACTGAGAATGCAACTGCCTGTGAAACAATAAGATAAACCAAGTATTAGGCTGGAGGAAAAATCCCGAAAACAAAAATAATGCAGTTTATATTTCATTTCATAGCAAGGGGCATTCCACTTAGGCACTAAAGAGGAATGCTCTTTGGTGGCCATGATTTAATGTGATAATGATTACTGTGGAATTACTGCAGCACTATGGTATCCCGAGTCTAAATCCCAAAAGGAAACTGTGGTATTGCTTTTTAATATACGCTTATCCCGAGAAAGCTGGTTTTTTGGAAGAAAGCTCTACAGTGAGGACTGAAGCACAGACAACACGATTTGTACAGGTTTTGTTGTCCTGATGTTAGAGTGAAAAATACCGTTTCTTATTTTGATGGAGGTAATTGGCACGTACTCAGCTGAGGAGGAACAGCAAACTTGACTTTCTGAATGTACAGCGCCGATAAGTCAAGGCAACTGGTGAGCTTGTTATGGACTGCTCTTCAGAGCACAACGTGTGGGTCTACAGCTTTACTGCTCCTGTGCAATGTACTGCCCCTCAGTCCCAGAAGGACAGGGAACTGCTGGAGAGAGTCCAGGGCAGGGCTACCAAGATGATGAAGGGAGTGGAGCATCTCCCAGAGGNGTGATTCTGTGTGATTCTGTGATTTAGCCAAGTTGTTAAAAGCAAAAGGCAAATTCATGAGTCTGATAACTCTGAAGCGAAGTCACTTCGGAACGGTCCGACAGCAACTCCCAACCCTGGCACATGGAGCTGTGGTTTTACATACATCTGTCCTCCCTCCCACTTCAAGATGGAGGGGGGGGCTAGAGTTACTCTTCCCAACAGGTGTCCACAGAGAGGCTCTGGGATTTTCCAATCGAGTCTGCGGCATATGCAATGGGGCTCTTCGACAGATGGCTTCATATTTGAAGAATAGCCAACTCTCCTAATGACTACACTGAAACCCAGCTCAATTTTATATCAAATCAGAAAGTAATTTAGGGTTTGGCAACACACTCCACTGTGGAGATTTTCTTGGAAGACAAGCAGAGAGAGCATACCCATTTATTTCCCCCATTATGTATGATTTTGTTTATATTCCATAAGTGGGGAATGAATGCTGCCTTTCATGGTGCTAAAACCTGTGTGTTCCTCCTGAGCTGAACCCACTTCCAACCTCTGCCCGTGGCTCCTCCTTTCACCTTCACTACAGCAATAGTATAACCTGTGGCCTCTGCTAACCGATCTAGCCACAGCTCAAGCCATCATCTCCACGAGTGTTTTGTCATCACCTCAGGTCTTTCAGTCTCTCTACAGAAAGTCTGGTTCTTCTTAACACCAAGGACTTGAAGTTCATCTTCAAAGCTCAGCTCTGTTCTGCCCTTGCCTACCTCTGCCTCGCTTTTCCCATACTCCTCCAGTTTGTGTCTGGTGGACTGTTAACCTTCGCCTCTGGTGGTAACTGGTCCATCTTCTGGGCTACTGGCTTTAGTCAGCTTGTCATCAACCTAGTGACACAAGAGCTTTCTGCAGTGCTTCTCACTGTAGCACCTGACAGCAATGGCATGGAAAGGCTAAACTTGCCTGCTACCAAAGCTATGCTGACCAAGGTGGAGCTCCTGGAGATAGAGCTGGGCTTCCTGGAAGCCACTTGTGGAGTCACCATAAGTATCTTGGGAAACCTCTACTTTTTTACTTGTGTGCCTTCTTTTCCTCTGCCGGGTCACAATGTCACCAGTGTAGCCATTCCCAGAATGGAAGCTTTTTCCTGATCCAGGTGCGTCAGTGAAACTCCTGCTACAGGGTCTTACTGCTGGCCCAAATTCCACTCCTGTAGTGGAAGGCTTTTGGCAATCTCATCCCTCCCGGCTGATGTGCCCCCAGGCATAAATTAAGAAGGTGCCTCAGGGCTGTGCTGACTCAGAGGCCGGGTCTGGGCCACTGAATTTGGAGAGAGATTTCCTTTGAGTGTAAGAGGATCGGGTCTCAGCCTTCAGTAATTAACAGCGAGATGTCCAGCCCTCCCAAGAGCGTTTAACAGAATGGATGGTCTCTGTTCCTCTCCAAATGCTTTTTTTCTTAAGAGACGTTTTACTTTTTCTCTAATTTCCTGTTTCTTCCCTTCCCAAGGTTTGCTGTTGCGCTTTGCCATATTATTTTAATAGATAAACTGAATTTGGGGGCAGGGATTTTGTCCTGCATGTCTAAAATACCACCTGGAGAAAGAGAGCCATAACATTTACGAAGAATCCAGATGGTGACACGACGAGACAAGGGGAGTCCATGTATTCACACCTCCTGTTTCACAGAAAACATGTAGTATGTCAAACCTAAGATAAGAACTGAGAGCTGGAAAGATAAAATAGTGTATGTGATAAAATGCTGGTTATCTGATATCTAGAAAGGTTTAAATGCCTCTTTACAAGAAGCACAAACACCTGTACATGTCAGCTTCATCACCGCATTCTGGGGCTTTTCATTTTTAGCCACTTATCTTGTAATCCCTCTCAGCATTTTCTGCTGAAAGGTGTTCCCTAACACATACAGAATATTGGGAATTGTTCGGAGAATAGGGTTGTTTCTTTATATTGGGGGATACTGGATTGCTGTGGAAACAATTATCTAATTAAGATTTCTTACCCCTCTCCTTGGCACTTAGCAGTGTTTGTACCACGTTAGTGAGACTAGAGAGGGAGTTTATGCCAGTCCTGCAGTTATTCTCAGAGGTGTCCAAAGGAGAAGAGTTGTACCTGCTTCCAGTTCAGCAGAGGCAGTGGGAGTCTCTGGTCACATTGAAGGTTGTGCCATTCCTAATGGATTTGAGAAAATCTTGCCTTTCTGGATACTTGATTGGACTTCTTCTTTAGTTTTGGATCTTTTTACCTGCTTGTCTGGCTTCTGCAGGTAATCTCACTTTCTGTATCACTCTTTAGTTTTACCATCATAGCAAAAGAAATGCTCATATCAATGCAAACACACAATCAGAGTCTTCTTTAGTTGGGATAGCTTTTTCTTTCTTTTTCTTTTTTCTTTTTTTAATTCAAGATGGCTTTGCCTTAATTGTTCTCATTCTGCTGTGGCTGGACTAGGTCTGAACACCTTTCCCACAATACAGCACGCAAACGCTCACTCTAAAGATGGTCTGTGAGCTCACATAGATCCCGGTTGCCTCCAGACTGGTTTGCACACTTTGCCAACAGAGAGAGAGGCAACTCTCACTATTAAAAGAATGTATCCTAAAAAAAGAGCACAATTGCTTTTTACTTTGAAACCATTCTATAGGCACACAGTTGTTAAAGTACCTGTGTCAAGAGCAGTGTTCTGAGGCAAGGAAATGGCATTGCTTCCCACCCCAAAGTTAATAGGAAATTGCTGTATGTGCTATTCTAGAATTCAGAGGAAAATTAAGCATCCAAACTTCATTTTGCAGCTGTAGGAGAGCTGAAACTTCAGGACTCTGCGTGTGTGCAGGTGTGTGTGCTTTTGGGCACTGCCGGGTGCCTTGCCGAGGGACTGGCACATCCCATCCCAAGCAGAGGGAAACAGGCTGGAGCTTGTGCTTTTTGCCTTAAAAGGGCAGCCCGGGCCGGCGCTCCAGGCTGACACGGGCGGAGGAAGAGGAGGGGGGCAGTCCCATGATTGCTCCACGCTGTCCCAGCGCCTTTCCTTTCCACGCTGATAACACAGCGAAAAATCTTCATTGCCTACCAGGGGAGCAGCCTCAGATGTGAAGCCGTGGGGTTGCAGGGCAAGAGCAAAGACCTCGCAGGGCTTGCTCTGAGCCGTGGCCTTTGGGGGTACACACTCTGCGAGCTCGTCAGCGCAGCGAGGGCCGCCCGCTTTGCTTCTCCTTTGGGGGGAGAAGTGGTGTCAAAGCGTAGATCGTTTTGGGATTCAGTCTGTTCAAAGGTTTGTTCGGGTGCACGTGTGTCAGGAATATTTTGGGAGGTAAATCCGTTTTCTGTGTGAAGTCCACAGTGGGTTTTGGTGGTGGGGAGGGGTATCTGACCGACTGGTGTGTTATGTTAGTGAGCTACAGCGTCACTAACAAACTTCAGAAATGCCTGTGAAAAAGTGGGTTCTACTGGAATGGCAGGAGAGAATATTTCAGAAACTGGTTTTAAGGCTGCTCCTAGACAAATAAAACCCAACCAACCAACCAACCAACCAACCCCCCCAAAAAAATAAAACCCAAATTGAAAAGAAAAGAATGTGTGTCCTTGGTAGAAGAACTTTCATTGCAGCTCATCAGGCTGCCTGCATTTTTCAGAGAATAGAAAGCAAACGAACACAAGGGAGAGCGGGAGGCCACTAACACCAGTGTGATCGAAGTGCTGCCAACTTGCCTTGTTTGTCTAAGAGATCTCTGGGAAAAGAAGGTCTTTTCCCCCCCCCCCCACACCACCCAAC
>VZTM01037298.1:118063-139942 GCA_013400555.1 Jacana jacana | reverse complement strand
TGAGTCATGGGACGCACTGGGGCTGAGCAGCCTGGCCTCGGCTCTCCGGTGCACAGATCTCAACTAACCTGCTGTAGCGCCCGTTCCTGTCACTAAATGAGCTCTGGCCTGACAACAGGAAGGGAGAAGTGGTGGTGAGTTCATGGTGCTATTTCGGTGCAATAACCTGAACGCTGAGGAAACGATGCAATTTCCATTTATTGGGAAAACTGCAGTTACTGTGACAACAAATATACACTAAAGGGAAACATACAATTTGTCCTCAAGCCCAAATTTGTGGACGGAGTAGACGAAAGGATGTTTATAAAACCTCACACTATCTATTTAGGTGACATTCTTACTTTTAAAATGATGTCATATCGCTGAGAAATATTCCTTTGAAAGCTGTAAATATGGGCATAAAGAAGGGGTGGCAAAGCAGATCTGATCTAGTTGAGGATGTCCCTGCTTACTGCAGGGAGTGTGGACTAGATGGCTTTTAAAGGTCCCTTCCAGCCCAGCACATTCTGTGAGTCTGTGATTCTAAGGACACGTGGCTTACTGTGACTGGCTTGGTGCTGGCTCACTAAAGTTTAAAACAAAATTACTCATGTATTTCTCATGCTAAAGTAATTCAGTTCCTGTGTCTGTCACTCATACTTAGCCCCCAGATCTCCCTTGTCCCACCATCTGGAATCACAAAGCCTCTTGGACATAACTTTTAAGGGGGAGTAGTTCTTCCTCAGTGTCTTATTTCTCCTCCTCATATTTTTCTATGAGGAATTCTGTAATAAAAAGAAGCACACATCATTTTCCAGTAGATAAGGATAATATTCTATGGAGAAAAATAAACACTCTGATTTGTGTTGCCAGGCAGCAGACAGAAGGAAGGGAATGGTGCCATGCTAGCTATCCCCCAGCATGTCAAACAGTGCAGAACAAGATGTCCCTTCTGCAGGGAGGGACAGGCATGGCCACACAGCTCCCGAGAGCCAGAGAGTGCTACTGGGCAGCTGGCTACGGGAACCACCGCCGCTTCCCATGGCAGCAGCCCCGAGCTAGGAGAAGGCATCCCATTGCAGATAGTAATAGACAGGGTCACAGCAGCGCGTCCTCAGAGCGAGAGGTGCCACTTCTGGGGTTACAGAAGTGGAATTTAGGTGGCAGGAACTGGCAGGAGTCCTCCAGTCTCACTCAAAGCAGGACTACCTTCAGAGTCTGCTCAGGTTGCTGTGGGCTTTGGTTATTTTCAGTTGTCTTGAGTGTTTTTCATTTGTAATTATTCTAGGGTCTCTCATCTTACTTGGATCACACAGCTTTGGACCTGGCTGGCTGAGGAATATTTTGCCCTGCTGATAATCCATATGGCGAATAAAAGGTGCCTGGAGAGGTGGTCGATAGTAACATAAATCACAGGCCTTTGGCACTGTCAACATTGCAAAAGAAGCAATGTATGTCGGGGTATTGTTCAATTTTGTTATGTTTGATGTGTTATATCCTAAAATAAGCTTAATAAGAACCAAAAATCTTGTGTGTAATTTTCTATCCTAGTTTACTCCAGCTTTTAGAAGGTCCCCCCCCGTTTCTGTCTGAAAGCCAAACATTTAGAATCAGGATGCCATTAAGGCTCTGTCTCTCTGCAAAAGAATCCTGAAGAAAATCTTAAGTATGTTCTATTTTATCTTTCCAGGCAGCCCAATAAGCTGAGAGACTAGCCTTGAGGTTCTCAGTAGCAAGCCAGTAAGGGAGGAGAACAGAGAAGCTGCTTTTGAGGAAGGAAACCCCGGAGACCAAGCTCCCTTTTCTTACTGAACATCTCTTTCCAATTGTGTCCTAATCAGGAACAGAGCGTGATGCACATATGGCAGACAGGATTCCTAGATGGAGTTCTGGTTAACCTGCCACAAGGCTCAGGCTCTTTGGGGTTAGAAAAGCTCTTGGTTGTAGAAACATCTAAATCTACCTGGTGGTGATCACTGTAGCATGAAGCAAGGACAAAGTAGTGTCCTTGTGGCACTCCAAGCGGTGTGGCAGGTCCTTTCCATGGATCCTTTCCATACAGGATTACTCACACCTCTGAAGAATAATGACTGAAGACAGGTATTATTCTTCTCTTTAGATAAATCAGCAAGTAATGTTCCTAAAGCTGCATATTCTAATTAAAATGTTGCCATCGTCAGCAGGGATGAGTGGAAAAAGGCGAGGGAATTCCTTCTGCTGGTGGAGCACAGGGGTCTCATTCCACTGCCCTTGGCAGAGCAAGCTCAGGACTTGCTGCAGAGAGGAGCTTGAGGAGCTGGTATGACTTGCAGACACACACACACACGGGTCATACAAGTGACCCTTGAGCTTTTTTTAATAAAAAAAAAAATCTCCCATATGCTCCAATAGGGGTTACATCAGTGAGAAAACTAGTGAGATTTAGGAAGACAGGACCAGCTTTGAGAGACACCAGAATGGGCTGGGACAGACAAGTGCTTCACACGAGGCCAGGAAGCTCAGTGTTTTAGAGTTAGGGGCCTCTAAACCGTGGTTTAAGCAGGTAATAGCATCTTTAACTGCCCTGCCTTGGAGCCATAGAACCATAGAATCACAGAGTGGTTGGGGTTGGAAGGGACCTTAAAGATCATCCGGTGCCACCCCCTGCCCTGGGCAGGGACACCTCCCACCGGAGCAGGTTGCTCCAAGGCCCATCCAGCCTGGCCTTGTGGCAGTGATTTTGAAAGTAGCTTATGGGTTGGAGAAAAAAAAAACAACAAACCAAACTAAACTGATTTTTCTACTTTCAGAGAATACCTTCTTGTATCCAAAATGATTTTGGAACAGGGTGGGTTAATTTAGATCCCTCCAGCATTAGGTGTATAAAGGCAGACTAACTCACGCTGCAGGGAACAGTGATTATTGATTGAAAACTCCTGCCATGTCTGAGTTTTGGTGTGTAATCCTTTCAAATAATCTTACCCTAAATTGTGAGGTGCTGGGTCTGAACAGGGGAGAGGAGGGCTGGCAAGTGGCTGGCTTTCACATCAGTGACTCCTTGTGTGAGTCTCGGCAAGTTATTTGCTTCTGCACTTTTAATAACACCTGGGATGTCACAAGAATAAATATAGTAGTGACTGACACCCTGAGATGCCGCTGGATTGAACGTCACGTCAACAGCTTTGAGGAAGGAGACTCAAATAGCCCTCCTTGGAAACCAGCTTCTGCTGGGAGAAGTAGGAATAGAAGTTGAATTAGTCTGAATAACGAGAATATGTATTTTTAGAGGAGCTCCCCGGGGAGAAGCATAGATGTGCCCTGAGTCGTGGGTAGCGAGAAATGAGCCGTACTGGTAAAGCACAGGGAAAGAGGAGACCAGGCGTGTGACCAGGAAGCTGTAAGAACAAAAACATGCCAAAAGAGAAGGTAAACTAGCATCAATACTAAGCTGTTTCAGAAAAACAAGCCCATTCCCTCAGGTTCAGTTGTACCAGAAGTAGTTCATAGGGGAAAGGCGGTGCTGTCAGCTCCTGGGCTCCTCGATCCTCTGGGAGAGCTCAGGACAAGCTGCCTGGTGGCAGGAGGAGAATACTGGGGAAAAAATCCACAAGCTTGGAGGAAAAAGGACCTTTAAGGGAAGGGGTGGGCAAGTGGCGACTGCCCAAATGAACTGGTGGTGGGGCAGCCTCGGAGCTGCTGTGGGGCTGGGGAAAGGCCACAGGAACCCCATGTACTGGCTGTGGGGAAGAGACAGCACGTGGAAACCAGAAACATCCCAGGGTGCTGCCTGCTTCCTGCAGGTCTGGGCAAGTAGTCAGGGCTCCCAGTCCTGCCTGCCTTGTTGAAGCCATGGTGACAGCTCAGGTGACTATCTTGGTAACTGAGATTTTTGAAAAAGACTGCTCAGGGAGGGAAAGAATGGGGTAACCATGCCCTTTCCTTGGATTTGATGGAAGGGCAGGCGGATCTGTGTTGTGAGAGCATCCTCTGATAAAAGATGAAAACTAGAAGTCCAAGCAGGTCCTCATGTACCTGTCTGTACCAGTACAGACTGGGCAGGGACAAAACTGTTCTGTGTCCCTCTCTGCTGCTAGAGGCAGTGAAAGCTGCAGCCCTCCCTTGGGGTACTATTCAGGGAAGGACTGTGGGAAGATAAGGAAAGAGTACCTACCAAAAAAGGGTAGGGGAAGAGTGAAAAACTGGAGCCTCCTGGGGTGACTAAATTAAGCTGCAAGTAAGGGGAGTGGAAGAGTGGAAAGAAACCAGTGGCACCGTTTGCTGTGATCCCAACTAGCTTTATGAAACCACTCATTTCCATGAAAAAATAGGCACCCACGGTAAGAACATTTTGCAGGCTCAGAAAATGCTGGGGAGGAGGACACGCACCGTACCAAACACGGCGGCACTTCGGCAAATGCTGAGGAGAGGGGAGCTGTTCCCTGTGTCTAGGACGGTGCCACCCGTGCTCTCCAGCAGTCCTACCGGTCTTTAACAGACCAGGAGTCCAAAGAGTTTGTTTAGAGTATACTATCAGCCAGTTTGCTGATGGCACCAAACTGGGAGGAGTGGCTGACAGGCCGGCAGGCTGTGCTNCTCTTGAGCTTGGAGAAGAGGAAGCTTGAGGGGGGACCGTATTAATGTTGATAAATCTGTAAAGGGTGAGTGTCAGGAGGATGGAGCCAGGCTCTTCTCAGTGACACCCAATGACAGGACAAGGGGCAATGGGTGCAAGCTGGAACAGAGGAGGTTCCGCTTGAATATGAGGAAAAACTTCTTCAGGGTGAGGGTGAGGGAACCCTGGCAGGGGCTGCCCAGGGAGGTGGTGGAGTCTCCTTCTCTGGAGACATCCCAAACCCGCCTGGAGGCATTCCTGTGTGACCTGCTCTGGGTGTTCCTGCTCCAGCAGGGGGATTGGACTGGATGATCTTTCAAGGTCCCTTCCAATCCCTGAGATTCTGGGATTCTGTGATTCTGGGAAAGTCTCATGGTAAATTGGAGCATATCAGGATTGGGGTGTTGTTGGGGTTTTTTTGTTGGTTTGTTTGTTTGTTTTTAAACTTGGTGGTTTTGTTTTGTTCTCTTTGGGGATTTGGGGGATTTTTTCTTCTCTCCATAGTGAAAGAACAAAGTTAGACCCTCGGGGTTTTGGACCTGCTGTCTCAAGGCTGAGCCCAGTATCTAATAGCTCAGCTCCCCTGGAGACCCTACTTCATTCTTGTTTCTCTGCTCTAAAAAGAAGGGGCTCTGGGAGAGGGACAGCCAGTCACTTCCCTTCAGGGGACTCATTCGATTCCTCCATGCCTGAAACCAGCTCAGCGTACCCCCCACCCCACCCCCAGGAGGGGACACACACACGTCACACCTCCGAGGTGCCTACGCTCCCTTGGCCTCTGGCCAGGAACATCCAGATTTCCTGACTCATGGCAACGTACCCTCTCTGGCTGTCCTTCCTTAGCAGCAGCTCAGCAATGAGAACTCCACTCAGCTCTTGCACAAGTTTTTCCCAGCGGTAAACAATAACACCCCGCCACAAGCTTTATTACATTTATCTTGGAATTGGAGATCCAGAAGGGGCTGATGCTTAATATTTTCTTTAAAGGCAATCCAAAAAGACTGTCAGATGTTGTTCTTTTATAAATATTTTTCAGGGTAGCTTAGTAACTTATTAATTAAGTGTGTTAAAAAGGAAGGATAAATGCTGCAGAAGCTACAATAAGCCAATGATTTCTCCTCCAGCTGAGAAACGTGGTCATGATTTTTTATTGTCATCTCAATTTTGTTATCAGCACCTAGGCACTGCAGTGGGGAGGGTAAATTTAGGGCTACAGAAGCCGAGAATAATTAGTAGGGAAAATGACATTTCATTAGAGCAGTAACATACTGTTCAGTGAGTCTGTTCCACACAGCTCTTCTTCCCTTGCATCTCAGGCATTTGCTTCAAGCATTTTAAAAGCAGGTAGCATTATCAACTGGCTCAAGGCAGGCATGACAACAAACAGCCCATGACTATTAATGGGGGTTCATTAAAAGAAAACTCTGTCTGACTCTAAGATCTATTTTGGAGCTGCTCTTGCTCCACTCCCCTGCTTGTGGCATGAGGCAGCTGCTCTTTCTTTACTATGTTGGCTGACAGCTCCAGCTGACAGATAACATTTCAGTTCACCCCAACATCAACCCTATCTCAAGGCTCCCTCGCTTAGATGGGAAGTGCTGGCTTCTCCCTGTCTTTACCTGCCCACGGTGCGACTCCCTAACTCTGTGACTATTCAGTCCTGTCCCTCGTAATGGACCACACCAAAAACATAGCTCCAGGGAGCAAAGCCCAACCAGCAGAGAAGCTGAGCGGGGCCACTGGGAAGGGTCTGCAGGAATAAAGGCACCGGTGTTTTACAACATGGTCAGTCTCTGAAAGGCTGCAGTGAAGAGTTTTCTTTGTATGAAGCACAGGAGGAGGCAGGAGTTTCCTATGGGAACACAGCAGCAGAGTGCCCAGGGATTTCAGAGCCTCGGGGGCAGGCACATCTCCAGCCTGGGCAGAGACACAGGGCTGCAGCCCGCTCATCCCACGGTTGCTAGCAGCATGGCAACAGCTCCTCTTCTCTCCCTCCCTTCATCTCCACCCCCTTACTCCAAGAAAAGAGCACCTGAATCTGGGAAGAAAAAGAACATTGCATCAATTGTCACCTTATATCTTTATTATTGTAGTTTCAGTTATATTATCGTAGCCAATATGAAAATATTTATCCATTTTAATGTATAATCCCCTAGCAAACAAGCTCTGATTTCTTGGTTCATAAAAGATTTTGGGTAATGGTCACTCACTCAGTAAAGCTGCCGTGATTCCACCCCAAAAGGAACTTTTCAGGAATGCAGACAGAAAACAAGAACAATTATGGTGCTCCCAGTTCTGCTGTACCCCTGAGAGGAGAAGGTGGTGGAGGGTAGGTGGCAGGAGTAGCCAGCATGTAAGAGAGAGGTGGGAAGGAGGCACTGCTCAGTTAGTCCTTCCAAGGAGTGTCTAGGAGAATTAATTCTGGTTAAAACTGTGCATATATCTGTGCTTTTTTGACTGATGGCTGCATCTGAAAAATCAAAACAAAGAAACACTTTGCAATGTTTTTTCGGGATTTGCAGCGAGGCACACGAGTTTTTGCTTGGATTAAATATTTCACCAGACTGCAAAATACTGTTTTTATTATGGGGCTCTTGCAAAATTTAAAGAGCAGGAAGACAAAGGAGTAGCTGGGTTTGAGGGAGTTTGGAACCATGAAAAAAAAAACAACAAAGCAACCCAGAGAGGAAAATGTTGGAATACTTTATTGCTACAGTCTAGGGATTAAAACACAGTCTTCCTCCTCCCAGGAAAATCCTCTAAGTGCAAGGTATTCTGAGATGATTACTTCACTCTTCACAGAAAGAAAATAAATGTCTCCTTTGTATGAAACAGGTAAATATTTACCAGAGCAGGGGCTGATGCTTGGGAAGACCCAAAGCTAAATGCAAAGTTGCAGAGTTGTTCCTACTCCCTGGGACCCAAAATTCACTCACTTATATTCAAATACCCATTCTGAATCATGCAGACAATTCAAACAGCAGCTTCTGTCTGTGCAGCAGGAACTTAAAGCCCAACTGGGCTTGGACAGGGAGCTGGGGCACGTGGAAAAAGAGGGCAGAGAAAGCATTCTCTCATCATTTGCCTGCTCTGCTCTGGGAGTGCCTCTGACTTCTCGTGATGTGAGTCTGGGGGGAGAAGCTCGCAAACAGCAAAAGGAGCACTTTCTGCACTTCAGACATTCCATTTGCTTTTTTTGTTTCTCCGAAACTTTATACTGAATTTGACCCAAATCTGTTTCAGAGAAGTCAAAGCCACGTGTTTTGTTTACTGGAAGACCTTGCCCAGTGTGATTTCACCTTCAGGCTCTAACCGGCCCGTTCTGCTCCCAGTCAGTCCCGCTGCCGTGGGAAACCCCAAGGGGCAAAACCTTGGCAGCAGGATGGATGCGGGGCTGCAATGCCAGGGGGTAGGTGAGAAAACCACATCCTGGAGCCTTCAGAGAGAGTGTGCAGGTGCCCCAGCCCTCCTCTAGGCCATGGGAACTGGTATAATATTGGTACTAACCTCGTATTCCCGTTTCTCTCCATGAAGAGAACCTAAGCAGGCCCAGAGCCATCACTGAGAAAAACATCTGCCCACACCAATAAATAGTATGATGTCACTATTTCCCCCTGTGCTCAGCACTGGGGAGGCCACACCTTGAGTCTGGTGTCCAGTTCTGGGCACCTCAGCACAAGAGAGATCTGGAGGGGTTGGAGCGAGTGCAGAGGAGGGACACGGAGCTGGGGAAGGGCCTGGAGAATAAATCTGATGAGGAACCATTGAGGGAGCTGGGAGTGTTGAGTGTGAGGAAGAGGAGGCTGAGGGGAGACCTCATCCCTCTCTACAACTGCTTGAAAGGGCATTGCAGAGAGGTTGGTGCTGGTCTCTTCTCACGGGCAATGAGCGATAGAAGGAGAGGGAATGGCTGCAAGCTGCAGCAGGGTAGGGTTAGGCTGGACATGAGGACAAAGTTTTTCCCAGAGAGAGTGGTCAGTCAGTGGAATCAGCTGCCCAGGGAGGGGGTGGAGTCCCCATCCCTGACTGTGTTTCAGAGTAGATTGGATGTGGTGTTGAGGGATCTGGTGTAGGGGAGAACTTGTAGAGTGGGGCTGATGGTTGGACTTGATGATCCCAAGGGTCTCTTCCAATCTGAATGGTTCTATGATTCTATGATTCTACTATACGATGAAGAAAGCAATGAAACTAGTTTTTCTGTGAGTCCCGTGATGAGACTAGACTATGTAGCCTTTGGCAGTTTCAGAAACACCTCCTCTAAGTGCTGTTGTATTTTAGTTTTGGTTTATTTCGTCTTCTATGGTACCACTCTCCTTCCACTGGTGTCTCAAGGATGGCAAAAGCTCCGCGATGCTGTCGTGCAGTTCAGTGGAATCCTTTGGATTCTGACTCTGAGGAGAAGCGTCCCATCTGTGTAACCCCTAAAATCAAAACAGTTTCTTTATGGAAACAAGCTTGCCTGAAAGAGCTCTCACGAAAACCCCATTGTTACTAGGTCAGAATTCCCAAGGACATCGCAGAAAAGGCTGGCAAAGAGTCAGAGCGGCTCCTCTTCAAAATGCCGCCACAGAGCATCGCAGGCCGGGAAAAATAAACTGCAGACATGATGTTATTTTTATGTACATCCAGAATGCTGCCAAAACAGGTCATTTGCAGATAAAATAAAGGAAAAAATTTAGCAAGTTTGGCTGAAATCATTAGGAGGGATATTTATAAATTTCCTGGGGCAACCAAGAAGGTGCTGAGTGTGGGAGCTCACTGATCGGGGCCATCCCCTGTTTTTTCATGTGCTTTCTAAGAAACTGTGAATCTTTAAAAATGCTTCTTCTTGAACACAGAGCAGAGGGAATGGATTTGTTACAGGCAGGTTTATGTACATTCTCAGTCTCAGCTGTTTAGTTCTAGAAAGAGAACTAGTTGGTCTAAGAGTAGATTGGATGTGGTGTTGAGGGATCTGGGGTAGGGGAGAACTTGTAGAGTAGGGCTGATGGTTGGACTCCATGATCCCACGGGTCTCTTCCAACCTGAATGATTCTATGATTCTAAGTCAACTGCTTTGGTTGCTTTCCCTCCTATGTGAGTCCTTCCTAAAAGTCATGAGAAAACGGGGAAGAATGAGGATGTTCCGTACAGATACTTCCGTGAGACTGACACAGATTTCTCTCATCTAGAAAAGAATCTGAAGTTCTATTATGAGAGGAATTTGAAGGATTTTTGTTACTCTCAGCTTTTGTCATAGCTGGGAGACAGGAATAGCTGCAAACTGGAAGTGTAACTGGGAGCAGATATTAAACACTCCATGAAAAGTTAGGTATGCCGATTGATTTGCAAATGCTGGGACACCGAGGGGACGAGATACTACAGAACAAGCTGATAAGGAGACCTCTAGCTCAGTTGGCCCGACATTTTTCATTAAGAAATCTAGTCTTGCATGAAACCCAGTTGTTTCCAGCTTTGCCAAACTCCAGTTGTTCAGGCTGGGTGTCTGGCTGAGCCTGCGTTGGTTTTGGAAGCTTCAGCTAGAATGCTTTGAGCAGTTCCAAAAATGAGATGAGAGAAAATTGTTGTTTGCCCATGTGAAAACAATCCCCTAGCCATTTTGCTGAAGAGCTTTACTGTCTCCATGTTCCAGAGTGATCTACTGCAATTCAGCCAGCAAACTCTCCTGTGGCAGCAAACTGACTTTTGCCATCCCTGTGAGAATTATGCCAGGCTGAGAGCCTTTCCCCAAGGACACCCGGTGGAGATTTGCAGCTAACTTCTCCGAACAGCCCACATCTGCTGGTGCTGTCCCGGTTCCTCAGCTGGTTTGTGCACATACTGTTTCCAGGGAGCACCTCCTCCTCGGGGTTACAGGGCTCAGCAATACTCTGCCCATAGTTTCTTCCTCATCTGCTGCTGCAGCACGACACCACAAAAATCCATGTGAAGGTCTTATTTCTTCTGTCTGAACAACACTTCCTCAGCAGAACCTGTGCCATGGTGGGAAAAAACCATGTGGACAGCACAATCTCCCTTGCTGCTAGGGAAGGACACGGGGAAGGAACAGCACTGGGACAAGCCCTCCTATGAAACCTTTGTGCCAAGGAGAAGTTGTGTCCCTCACTTCTGCTATGGGATGGAAGCGCTGTCTTTGGGAAGGCAGAGGGTAATTGGCAACCACACCGCCGGTTTTGCCAGTGTCAACATGCTTTTATTATTAGTAATTGCTCTGGATCTCCAGTTGACTCATTTGGAACCAAAGGTGTCTCAGCTGGTGTCCCTCCATGGCCAGAGCTTTGTGTCATCGCTCTGTTTGGCGTTCACCATTGACTTCCAGGCCGAGCTGGGCTTCTCTCGGGGTGCCCGTGCCCGCCTTGGCTGTCCTTCCAGATGTGAACTGTACAAGCCATTGTCCCCCATCCCTCTCCAACAGCTGTGACAGCGCAGAGTCCAGCATCACCCACCTGCGTGGCACCATCCTTCCCTGCAAACCTGTCTTCTCAGTTCTCCCCCTGTGCATTTGGGCACAGGGCAGGCTTCCAAGGCCATTTGCTCAACCTGCTTTGCTTTTGTAGAGGCGGTGATGGCAGCTGCTATTCTCAGAGCCTTTCCTCTTCTCCGGAATTCATTCCAGCTGCCTGTGCCATTTGTCGGAGTGCAGCTCATCTGCTTGCCCCCCTCTCAAAAATCAGGGTTTTCCAGTACTGCTGCAGTTCTGTAGAGCAACAATATGTGTCTCCACTCCTCACGGTTGTGTCCCTGTCTGAAAGCAACGTGGTAACAGCCACACAGAAAACGTTCATGATTTATGGGTGACATTTTGGCTAAGTCTGCTACCAACCTGTTAGACAACACCACTGGCAGATCTCTGGCCCTCGGTCCAAGTGTCACTGGCTGGCCGTGCCTACGTTATTAAACTTCCTCAGCCTTCAAAACAGGTTGGCTACATCCAGGCTGCCAGCCCCTGGCCAGGCTAGTTCCCAGCCAGGGCTAATTCCTGAACCATTCCAGGAAGCTCATTCATTATTCTGTGCCAAAATTTGGACCGAGCCTTGGCGCTGTTTGACCTCCTGGTTTAGGCATGATCCTCACGTCATCCTCATCTGCACACACTGGATGCCTGGGATCATCTGGGCAATCACAGAACCCCCTTTCTGCGTTGTAAAAATATATGTTATTATCATCCAAGCAGACTTCTCGAAGATTACAGATAGGGTGACTGCTTTCCAAGAATATTTTGAACTTCCAACACTGGAAAATTCTAGCACTGGAAAAAACCTTTTGTGACACACGTTTAAACTGGTTTTTTAGTTGGTTCCTTAGGCATTATTTTGATCTCTCCCCTGCACGCACCTTTGCTTGCTTTCTACTATTCTGCTTCAGCTGTTTCTTTGTTCTCCTCTCGTTACATGAGTAAAAAAACATGCAGACAATTTTAATTAAGCTCGGGGACCAATTTTTCCACCTGAACTAATGTAATTAATGAGGAGAGCAGATGATGCAGTGGTCAGGTGAGTCAAAGCTGGTAACACTTCATTGGGTCTTCTTAGTTCCTCGTGGACAAACGGTGCTTAGAGCCACAGGCTCGTGCACGGGATCTCGCAGGACTATCTCCTTTTCAAAAGGAAACACGTGAGCAGGGAAAAAAATGCCAGCAGAAAAGCTTATTCTAACCATATGTGGTTTTGGAGGATGGTCTTTCGTTGAACAGGAGTTCAATGAGTAACATAAAAACTTCATACAGGCAATTCTAAGACCTGCCAGAGAAGAGAATAATGAGAATTTCTTGATGCATCAACGTCTGAACTGTAAATGGCCAACACACCAACCAGAAACTCAAATAATGGCTTTGAACCCGTGCCTCCAGCCGGATGGAGCACTCAGCCCTCACGTGGTGGGAACACTGGGCTGTGCAGGGCTTTCTGCACCCTTCCACGCAGAAGCAGAGCATTGGGGATTGCAGCAGCTCTCAGGGATGTGATACCAGCCGAACCCTGCCCCCTCCTCTCCCGTGACAGGACAATGGCAGTGCCTGAGCGTCAGTCCTGGGATTTCTTCTCCCTCTTACTGAGGCAGAACCTTGAAGACAACTCCATCCTAAAGCCACAGTGGGATCACAAAGGCCACCCCTCTTCTTGCATAAGTTTCCAAAGCCTCGTGTACGGTGCCTGTTTTGTTACAATTAGGATTGTACAGATCCCAGTTTTAAAGCAAACCAAAAAGACTTTCATCTGCCAACATCCTCCTTCAAATCCTTCTCCAAGAGCTGATGAAATCATCTGACATAAAGCAGAGCTGAGGCTGCGTTCTTTACAGAGCTTTGAGTGATGGTTATTTTACCAACTCATCCATGAGAAAGGGCTTCTTGAACAAAACAGCTAAAGAAGAGATCATGATAAAAATATGCTTATGAGGAATTTGGGTTGTGACGCACACCATGAACATCGCTAATGATTTCAGACTTCAGAGCACTCTGCAATTAGGCAGCAATTCAGTACATTTTGAAACTGTAGCTGTGAAAACATAGTTTGTAATTCCAGTACTTTTATGTTAAATATCCTTCTGGCTTAAAAAAATTTGGATACAGACAGACTGTTTAAAAACTTACAACTCCAGCTCTAATTCAGCTGAAGTTTCTGAGGAATAGCTGTGACATGAATAAACATGGAATCGTAGAATGGTTTGGGTTGGAAGGAACCTTAAAGATCATCAAGTTCCAACCCTTCTGCCCTGGAAAGGGACACCTCCTAGCAGATCAGGTCACTCCAAGCCCCCTCCAGCCTGGCCTTGAACCCCTCCAGAGATGGGGCAGCCACAGCTTCTCTGGGCAACCTGGGCCAGGCTCTCACCACCCTCACAGCAAAGTAGTTCTTCCTAAAATCCGTTCTAAATCTCCCCTCTTTCGGTTTAAAGCCATTCCCCCTCAAACTGTCGCTACACTCCCTGATCAAGAGTCCCTCCCCATCTCTCCTGGAGCCCCTTTAGGGACTGGAAGGGTCTTTAAGGTCTCCCCAGAGACCCCATCCTCTTCTCCAGGCTGAACTAGCTCTCTCAGCCTGTCCTCACAGCAGAAGGGCTCCAGCCCTCCCAGTATCTCCGTGGTCTCCACTGGTCCCGCTCCCAACAGGTCCATGTCCTTATATTGGTAGTTCTAGTGCTGGATGCAGGACTCCAGGTGGGGTCTCACCAGAGTGGAATGGAAGGGAAGAAACACCTTCTTTTGATGGAGCCCAGGGTGCAGGGTCTTTCTGGGCTGCTGTTGCATGATGCCAGCTCATGTGGAGCTTCTGACCCACCAACACCCCCGAGTCCTCCTCCTCAGGGCTGTTCTCAATCCATTCTCTGCCCAACCTGTATTTGTGCCTGGGATTGCCATGACCCAGGTGCAGGACCTTGTACTTGGCCAGCCTGGCTGAACTTCCTGAGGTGTGCATGGGCCCACCTCTCCAGCCTGTCCAGGTCCCTTGGGATGCCATCCCTTCCCTCCAGCACATTGAGCACTTCACAGTTTCGTGTCACCAGCGAACTTGCTGTGGGTGCACTTAATCCTCCTGCCCGTGTTGCCAACAAACCTATTAAGCAGCACCGGTCTTTAAATAGGTGTAAGATTCAGATCCTTGCTATTCGAGTCATTNCTTCCTGAGGTGTGCATGGGCCCACCTCTCCAGCCTGTCCAGGTCCCTTGGGATGCCATCCCTTCCCTCCAGCACGTTGAGCACTTCACAGTTTCGTGTCACCAGCAAACTTGCTGTGGGTGCACTTAATCCCACTGCCCGTGTTGCCAACAAACCTGTTAAGCAGCACCGGTCTCTAAATAGGTGTAAGGTTCAGATCCTTGCTATTCGAGTCATCCACCTTTAATTTTAGGTGCTTGAGGCGTTACCGAAAGCTTAAAAATATTACTGAAAAAAGAGCTGTGACATCTGAGCCATGGCATGGCCCCCACCCGCGTGCCNTGGACATGAGGAAAAAGTTTTTCCCAGCAAGAGTGGTCAGTCAGTGGAATCAGCTGCCCAGGGAGGGGGTGGAGTCCCCATCCCTGACTGTGTTTCAGAGTAGATTGGATGTGGTGTTGAGGGATCTGGTGTAGGGGAGAACTTGTAGAGTAGGGCTGATGAGTAGAGACCTACTTGTAGAGTAGGTCTCTTCCAACATGAATGATTCTATGATTCTGTGATTCTAAGATCAGCATCAGCCCGCTCCAGAGCATCTGCCCGGGGACATTATGACTTTCGTGTGCTTCAGCTGAGGACACAGTCAGGTTGGGTTGTTGCAGGAGTGACGTGCAGAGGGGAAAAGCAAAAGGCAGCAAAGTGAGACTGAAAATCCTCACCCAAAGCCATGCAGACAAACCCCTGTGTAAGCAGGTGATGGGTTTTCACCGTGTTTGATGGAAGCCAGCAGCTTAGCATGCTTTCAAAAGAATTTTATTTTATTTAAAGGGAGGAAAACTTGTTGGAAGTCAGTAATTCAGGCCGTAAAGCGTCTCTTACCCGCTGACCATGGAGAGCAGTTTTCCATTCTGCTGGATCCTTTCTTCCCGAGCACCTAGGGCTGCATCTGAAGGGCTGGGGTTGGCATTGTCCACAAGAAACCCCCGAGGGGTTTTTAACTTCTCAGGCTAAAAAAGCCAACTGCTAAGAACAAAACCAGCAAACCTGGGAGTCGGTTTATGAAGCCACCTTCTGTGGGAGTAGAGTGGATCAGATTAAGATACCCATAATTCCCCTAAGATACAATCTTATACCAATGTTTTGGGCGTCTTGGCAGTAGAACGTCCCCTCCCTGTGCTAGTACACCTCAAATGAAGACACTGCAACGGTGTTTCTAGCAAACTTTCCAACAGGAGCTACAGGAAGGTGAAACTGCATCATGGCCTTAGATTCTTCCCCTTCGGGGCACCTATCCCGCTGTGTGTCTGCATATTTGGTAGGAACAAACACTTTTTGTAAATGACTGATTTTTCTGTAAACCTTGAACTGCAGATTTTTTTCCAAACTTCCTCCCCCCCAGGAATTTTCTGCTTTGTGGAAGTTCTTGGGGTTTTACTTCAGGCTCAGCATAAGCAAACTTTTAAGCATGAAAAAAACTGAAGTTTCTCCAAAAATGGAGGGTTCTGTTTTTAACAAAATGTCTTTCCTCTCACGTGTCCAACCCATGCTATGACCAAGGGAAACGGGAAACAATCCTAACTCTGCTCTTTCAGCTGTATCTTTTGGATACCCTCCAACATAAAATGCATTAGCACAAAAATGTACTTGTCCGTAATTAATTTATAGCTTAGAGCAGAATACCGTAAATAACAGTGGAACCTCTGCTACAAAGGCTTTAAACTCATGGGTAAAATATTGTACAGGATTTACAATCAACTTTAAACAGTGCTAGAGGACAAGGAGAACTAATTATCGATAACCTTGGGAATTTTGAGCCTGGACAACTGAAAGTAAAAGATGTTTATTCCGTAATCCGTTTGGGTTATATTGAGTCTATTTGAGAGAAAACTATTTAAGTTTTACCCCTGCCCTGAACAAATACCCTTACTAAATGGAACTCTTTAGTTGGGAGGTTTGATTTCTTTCATTCTGTTTCTAACCAGCTGGAAGCACACCGAGCACGCTGGCACAGCTTGTTTGGAGGCACACGAGGCTGAAAGGGGGCAGGATCTGCAGGGTGTAGTAGAGCTTTACACAGGGACACTGGGGAGGAGCTAATGAATCGTCACATCTACTGTTCATAATTGCAACCCCGTTTTATGACCCCCTTCATAAACTCACCAAGCTCTGCTGTGAGTGAGGTTAGGGGTTTTGCTGCTCTACTCCAGCTGGAAAATCGTTCCCACATCTCATTGCTCGGAGCAAGAACCTGTCCCTGGTTTCTAACACAGACTGAATTCTGTGGGTTCCCAGTGGGTTCCCTCACCAACACTGTCACTGGATTTAAACGGCTCTCCCGTCTTCCTGATGTATGCTTCCATGATATATTTATAGCCAGCAACTGGATCCTTCAACGGCCTTTACTTTGCCAAGCCAAACAAGCCACGCTCTTCAATCTCTCTTCTCATGTGATAGGTTCTCTGTACCCTTGATCATCCTAGAAGTCCATCTTTGTCCCCGAACAAGCGTGAGGTAATGTGCCCCAAATGACAAAGGACGCCACCCTTGGATAACAGAGCAATAAAAGGAACCGTGGCAAACAGAGGAATGATTTCAGGCTTGTGAGGATGTGCTGTGCCAAATACTTAGGAGGTTGAGTAAAGGCTTTGAAAAATTCCACGAGGGTCTTTATTAGAGAGGATTGTTTGGCTTGTTGATTGAAATTGCAGTATGAAAGGTTTCAGGTTTTTAATCAAAAGCTGGGAAATCAATGAAAATTGTGACTTGGCTG
Organism: Jacana jacana; assembly: GCA_013400555.1. Lineage (NCBI taxonomy): Eukaryota > Metazoa > Chordata > Aves > Charadriiformes > Jacanidae > Jacana > Jacana jacana. Next base: position 123,006 of record VZTM01037298.1, on the reverse strand, counting down.
AGCAGCATAGCGTGCAGTTGGTTAGACTGGGGGCAGTTAGCATTGGAGGGGATGGGTCTGGCATTTTGAAAGCTGGTGTGACAGTAATGACTGAGAGAACTCCTCTGGACACCCCATGGCAGGGGAGCAGTCTTCCCCAGGGAAGCCACGGCCGCGTTCGCACGTGGCTTTTCAGGGACAGCAATGGCAGGAAGTTAAACAGAACTGTGACTCTAACCAGCAGTTCTGATTACAATAGCCATCATCAAACAGCTTCTTCAAACTCAGAGGAGTCAGGACAAATGAGGTTCCAATTTGACCCATTAAGCCTTGGCCACCTGTTTTGTGATCTTAATAATTACTGTTTCTTAGACTTTGTGAATTGCACTGAAAATGAAGCTTTTCATCATAAAAATACGAGTCACTCTCTCTTCTTAGCTCCAGATAGCTGCACAGTAACTTTTGAAGACAATAGTCTTGATTCCTCCCTCTGTTCAAATTAATGAGAAAACTCTCACTGACTTTTCTGACGGAGACACTTTTTGTGGGGCACAGAATGGGTTTCTGTAAATCCATGTGCCTCACACCAGTGATCTCTACTTTGCTGCTTGTAAACTGTGAATCAGACCCTGTGGGGACAACAGTGGGATAACCTCGACCCTTGCACTGGTAGGAAATGCTTTCTGCAGTTAATAAACAACTAAAGAGATGGAGAGTTGCTCAATTTTCTCCTAGAACCAGCTGTTCAAGCCTGAAGTTTCCTAAACAAATTTGCAATACATTTAAGGTATTTATCAATAAAATCTGTTGTTTGTTTTCTTTCCAGAGTAGGTTTTCCACACCAAGTGTCACTTACTGTGTTTGCACCAGTTTAACTGTGATTACAGCTGGGTAGAATTTCATGGTTGCATCCACCCTTGTGCCGTTCACAGCCCAATGAATCTCACTCTTTCAATTCAGAGCAGGGACAGAAAAAATGTACAAATACCAAGTTGGTATTTACTGTTTTGCAAGAATTAGCATAGAGAGTGTTAAGAAATAAGGGGGAAACGTGTCATCCACTGGTCTCACCGCTGCTAACTCAGATGGGAGAGGAGTCCTGCTTTATTCCTTAACTGGTATCGTCCCTGTGTGCCCCTGTGGTTATCAGAACTATAGAAATAGTTTAAGTAGCCGTCAGCTTGTAGGGCTGAACAAAATCATTACTGTTTTTAACAAGCTCACAGCTTGCAGAACCCCGTGTTCTCCTTGGCCAAGCGTTGTGCCAAAGGGAAGAGCTCCGTGGCCTCACAGCGCCTGGGGTTGTATCAACACCTGGAAATACTGCAAGGGGGGGTGTCAGGAGGATGGGGCCAGCCTTTTTCCAGTGGTGCCCAGGGACAGGACAAGAGGGAACAGGCACAAACTGGAACATATAAAGCTCTACCTAAACATAAGGAGCAACTTCTTTGCTGTGAGGGTGGCAGAGCCCTGGCAGAGGCTGCCCAGAGACTCCCTCCAGTACTGTCTCTCTCCCCCATATACCCCACGACATCCCCAGCTCTCCCATAGCAATTCCCTCCGTGTCTGCTGTATCTCCATGATATGTGGAGTCATCACCATGTCCCCAGCCTTCCTTTGATTGCTTTTGTGGTCTCAGCTCCTGCTGTGCTACAGGTTTCCCAGCTTGGCCAGTCCTACATTCTCACCGAGCAGCTCGAAGCCTGCAGCCCAGGGGTGGGGGGACTAAAGGTGATACCTACCAGCTTTTCCCCTGCCTCATTACAGCTGTTTCTGTTTTGAATGAAGAGGATTACTGGGTGTTGATTGATAAAGTGAAGCAGAATTAGAGGCGTGGTACCAGCTCTTAGGAAGCAGCAGGAATGCAAGGTGGTACCACCTGGGTTTGTCTCTTCTATCATCACTGCAAACACATCACCCGGTGTCTTCTAGAGCCTTCAGGTTGCTGTGCTCTGTCCTGGCTTTGGAAACACATAGCTAGAGTCAGTGGGAATCTCTACATTAAAAAATACAAGTATTTTCAAGCCACTTTAAGTCTGGAAGCCTGTGTTTTCTAGCTCCCTGCTGGCTGGCAGGGATCCTTTCCCCTGGGAGCAGCAGGGACCCCAGCCAGCCTCAGGTGGGAGCTGCAGAGCGTTGGCACAGGGACACCTCCATCCTCCCCTCCCTCCTGCCCCCTCCGGACCGAGATTGTAGTGAAGCCCCGGCTTTGGGAAAGCCCAGTAGAATTGCACTTTGCAGCTTGTTTGGAATGTACAACGGGGAGAGCAATTCTGGGTTTCTTTTTTTTTCTCTCTAGAAACGCGTCTTCAAGGTGTAAAGAGCTCAGTCAGTGACAAGTATCTATCCAGAACTTTCCAGCCTTGTTCACAGGGAGCTGAGCCTGCTGCTGGCACAGCCCATCCCCGTCTCTGTGCCATCTTGCTAAGTGCTGGGCTCTGAACATATTTTTATTTTTCTAGGCTTTTTGATCCCTGATTTTATAATCCTTTGTCTCTGGCACACGTTTGCCCAGCCACTCTGCCACCCCAGCATGTGCTGCCAGGCTGCTGGCCACGCAGGCTGGTGGGTTTTCCTGAGCCCCAAAAGTAATCACAGTGGTATTAATAAGAAAAAGTATAATAAAGATAATTTTTTGCAAGCATGACAGCTACCTTAGGTCAAGCAGGTGGCGAACTCCCAGCCATACAGATGTTTTCCACATATGGCCACTCCCCACCAGGTGAGTTTTGCAGCCCTGGAACCCACTGACACACTGCTGACTGTTTGCTTTGGGGTTTTGGTGGGGTATTTTTTGGATTTATGCTGCTTGTTTGACACATACTCGATGATGTTGGACAGGGAGGAATCTGAAATATTTAATAGGATACCAGATTTTGAAATCAACCTTGAGTGAAGGAGTTACAGAACTTAATATCAGGCAAAGACTTTTTTCAGGTTTTGACTGAGTTTAATAATTTCTCTAAGACAGTGATGTAAAAATCCTGAGATATTGTGCCCATAAAAGAAAATCTGAATGAGTAACTGGATAGAAACTAAGAGGAACTGACATTTAATTTAGTTTCCTAGCTGATAACTATCTTGGGAATTAACAAATGTATGTATTCCTCCAATAGGTTTACGTTAGCAGAGTCTTTCAGGTTTAAAGATAGGAAATATTCGTAATAATTTGGTAGTGAAATGTTTGTTCAACTCAAGGACTTTGTCCAGGCTTTTTTGAAAGCCTTGTGAAGCATTCTCAGTATAGGGGTGTGTATATATATATATTTATATGTATATATAATATATATCTCCAGCGGAGGCTCAGCCAGCTGCTCTGAGCTCGCTTTTTCTGGCGAGCTGTGCTTACCAGTCAGCTACTGGGTGCTCTGGGGACCTGCCCTTTACCTTCCAGCTGGGAATGTCTGAAAAAACCCCCTCCACCTCTGACATTCCTGCGGTGGGCAAGTGGGCAGGCCCAGGTAAGGGAGATCTCTTACCTATGGGCTGTGCAGTGAGCAGTAAGAGGAAGGAGGTGCTGCTCAAAGCTCACTTAGAGATTGTTACTGGGGGTAGAAACCCAGGTGAGGTTTATTCTCGCTGGGGAAGAGTAAAAAAGCAAACAAAATGTGAGAATACTTTCTGTAACATCTGCTTTTTTAAAATGACTAAACATAGCACCTTAATCTGAGATAATTTGCATCCTCATGGGAGGCAAACTGGTTAACCTTCCTTTTCCTCCACCCCAGATGAGAAGCTAAAAAGCTAAACCAGTACCATTTTTGAGCAATTCAGACACAGCAGAAAAGATTAGGCTTTTGTGGTTTTTTTACCCATCCTTTACACCCTGGAAAGCGCCTGCCCCGGGGTCCAGCCCGTTCCCACGGAGCCCAGATGCTGCCAACAGCGACCGCGGCAGGTCCTTGCCAAGGCCACAGGTCCACCACACAGGCAGAGGAGAAGCAGCCCAAAGTAATTTCTCAGCCACCTAAACTTCCTTGAAGGCAGTGGAAAAATATTTAAGTAAACAAATAAGTAATGCTGAGACATGACATAACTGCTGGGTGAGACAGTTTTTCACTAAATAAAGAGCAGCACTCATTTCTCTAGATGCTCCTTTCTTACCCAGTTTCTTACCTGAGTTACCAATCATGTGCCAGCTGTCTACGCCACCACCACCCCTTTATTTTTGATGATGACCAAACTTTTTGGTATTATCATGTATTTGGTATTATCAAATCAGTCTTTTGAGTCTGTACTGAGAGGTGCCCCGATGCCATAATATTTAGAGGCACCCACCCGTTCCCTTTAGCAACACTGAGCCCCCCATTGCTCCTCTGTCCTCCACTTCCTCAGAGGAAACAGGAACTGGAAAATTTTGTGATTAATTTTGTTCAGAGGTACCTTAATTATTAAAACTGAGTCTCTAGTTTCACTTGCTTTAGCTAAAAGAAGGCTAACATAGATCCATTGCTTACTGCTCTTTCTTAAATTACTTGGTTTGGGCAATAATAGCCAAGTTCCCCCCAATTTTTCCTCCCAAGAAAGAGAGTTTGGCACAAAGAATTGTTGCTGGTGAGTGAGATGAGATCATTTACCAGTTGGGTAGCTTGGTGAGGGTGAGCTCTTGAGTCTTTTCAGTACTTTTTAGAAATACCAAACTGGGAGGAGTGGCTGACACACCAGCAGGCCGTGCTGCCATCCAGCGGGACCTGGACAGGCTGGAGAGCTGGGCGGGGAGAAACTTAATGAAATAGAACAAGGGCAAGGGTAGAGTCTGGCATCTGGGCAAGAACAACCCCAGGTACCAGTTGGGAACTGACCTGTTGGAGAGCAGCGTAGGGGAAAGGGACCTGGGGATCCTGGTGGGCAGCAGGATGCCCATGAGCCAGCACTGTGCCCTCATGGCCAAGAAGGCCAATGGCATCCTGGGGTGTATGAGAAGCGGGGTGGTTAGTAGGTCAAGAGAGGTTCTCTTCCCCCTC
>VZTM01037298.1:71525-118024 GCA_013400555.1 Jacana jacana | reverse complement strand
GGCAATGGGTGCAAGCTGGAACAGAGGAGGTTCCACTTCAATATGAGGAAGAACTTCTTCAGGGTGAGGGAATACTGGCAGGGGCTGCCCAGGGAGGTGGTGGAGTCTCCTTCTCTGGAGACATCCCAAACCTGCCTGGACATGTTCCTCTGTGATGTGCCCTAGGTGTTCCTGCTCTGGCAGGGGAATTGGACTAGATGATCTTTCAAGGTCCCTTCCAATCCCTGGCATTCTGGGATTCTGTGATTCTCTGTTCCTCTGAACCACCAGCAGCCGTCTCTGCACTGGCTCCTCGCCTCGCAGAAAATCCATGCCAGCAGCACAAGCCACTCGAGTTGGTGACTTCATTAATACAAAGTTGGCAGGGTTGGGGTGGGCACAGTCCCACAGCCTCTGTCATGCCCTAGCATTTGCCACCCAGTGTGGCACAGTGTGTCAGATGCTGATAACGAGGTGCCAAATACCTGCTATTGCTTCCGAACCCAACCGCAAATTCAGCCTTTGTGATGGTGCATTTGTGGATCCAGCGCCAGTTCATCAGTTACTGATGTCCCCAGATTGGGGACAACCTCCTCAGAGAGGTCAGCAGTGGTTCAGAGGGGCACAACTGAGACCTCCCAGCACATCCCAGGGGCAGTATGTGGCCATGTCCTTCAGTCATGTCTTCACAGAATCAGAGAATGCTATGGGATTGGAAGGGACCTCTGGAGATTACCTAGTCCATCCCCCTGCCAGAGGGTGTTCTTCTAGAGCAGGTTGCACAGGGGCTTGTCCAGAAGGGTTTTGAATGTCTCCAGAGATGGAGATGCCACCACCTCTCTGGGCAGCCTCTGCCAGGGCTCTGCCACTTGCAAAGTGAAGAAGTACTGCCTCATGTTTAGATGGAACTTCTGATGTTCGAGTTTGTGCCCATTCCCTCTTTTCCTGTCCCTGGGAGCCTGGAGCATCACCCCCCTCTGACCCCCCTCTGACCAGCACCTTTTCCCATGGAAAGAAAACAAGGGGTTGCTTTCTCTGGTAGACAGGAGCCGTGGTGGGCTTGAGTGGTGGTCACTGGAGGTGTGCAACTGAGGACAAGGACAGGTCTGAGGTCTTAACAGAGCCTCAGGGAGCTCAGGCTCATTTTTGAACACATTGCAAACTGCTGGTGAAGCCTAAACTCCCAGCTCAGTCACACAAGTGAGATACTTAAAGCTGAGCAGTGTGAATTTGTGCCAATGCAGATGATTTTATCTTCATCTAGGCTTGTAAAACACCCACTCCATTTGTAGGAGTCTTTTTTAACATCTTTCCATGGCTCTGAACTGCAATTGCTTTCTAAGAAAAGGAACTAAGAATTTGTTGCTCTACCCTAGTGGGAAAACAAAAGAAAATTCACTGTGTTTTTAGAGTTAAGTACAGGCAGGCTGTTTGCCTAGTTGCAGCAAGACAGGCAGAATTCACTGAGATTCTGTCCCTGTTGAAATTGGATGTTCAGAAGTCACAGACATTAAAGCAACTTGAATCTGGCAGCATGTAATTTTAGTTAGGTTAATGCAGGACCAAGCCCATACAGAGATCTTTATTTGCTGCTTCTTCCTCTACTCAAGGTAGTTATCCTGTCTTTTCAGCTTAGCTGGACTTTTTGCTCTGAACTGAAAAGCCAGGTGAAGATTTGAGCAGATTAACAGTGACAGGCTGCTCCAGGAAAGATCAAAACCAGCCCAACCTGTAGATGCAGGAAAACTCACTAACTTCACTCTTTTAAAGTGAAGAAATTCTCCTGGGATTTCAAAACTGAGAGGTTAGAAGAGGCACATAAATATGGTTTCTATAAATGAAAGCTCTTTTCAATGCCCAGGTGAGGCATCTGCGGGGTTTTGTGCTGCTCCCAGCCAGCGTGAGGCACTGGTTTTATTTCAGTCGGGCTTACATGTACTCCTTTACTTTCTTTGCCACAAGTTCTGAAGTCAGTGGAAAGCCTGCAGGGTTCCTGGGAAATGATGACAGTGGCTGGGCTGGCACTGCCAGCAATGAAGTAAGTCTCTCCTTCCCTGTTACCTCTCTACAAACAGTAACGACAAGAGAAGACCAGGGCTTTGAATCATGCCAGGGCCACGCTGGGGCCTCCCAGTGCTGGTCCTCTTATTGGTGACATGGTGCTGGGTCCCCTTATTGGTGACGTGAGGCAGAAGAGCTCGAAGCTGGTGCCACCCAGCCCAGCAAAAGCCAGGAGAAGCCTGGTGTGGCTCGGAGACGCTGTGCAGCCTCTCTCTCTGCTTCTGTCTCAGCTGCTCTGTCTCTTCCTGAGCCCTGATGAACTACTCCACCTCCAGACCATCCCTCAGCAGTGACTTAAAATCCGCCTCTAGAATAAGTAATATACTTCTGCCTGCCTCGACCTAACTTACTCGAAAAAATATGGGTTCTTTTTTTCTATTTTCCCACCACCCTCTGCTTATTTTCTCTCTGCAGACTGTGTATTCAGAGTGAGTTGCACTTTCCCTTTGCATGGCTGATTAGTTTTCCATTTCCTTTGTTTGTAAAGGAGAAGGCTGTGGAAAGGGAAGGCTGTAAATCAAACAGCGCCCGGGCAAGAGCGCAGATTCTTGAAGGTGAACGTCCGTGCTCGTATGAAACCCTTGGAGTAGCCCACGGCACGCTTTTGGCCAGGCCACTTAACACCCTCCCCAGCCATTTGAGAGCATGTTTGGGGAGTCAGCTTGGGCCAGGAGCGATTCCCAGTGGGCAGCGTGGATGCAGTCAGCGTGTTATGGATGCTAAGAGGGCTTAAGAGCCTGAAGGATTTTCCAGGACAGCTGGTCTCGCAGCGAGAGAGCAGTCCTGGCCATGGTTAATCTCCACTCTACATGTAGCCAGAGAATTCCTTGGTTGGTTGGGGTTTTTTTTCTCCTTTTCCCAATGGGAAAAATAGTATTGTAAAACCAGCAACACTGACTGATAGCGAAACTCCAGGGCAGGTTTAGTGTCAGAGACTGTTTCTCAGTCCCTGTTTTGAAAGCGGTTAAACTTCACCCAGGAGGAACCTTTGGGGAGGTGGGAGGCAGCTCGGTCTAACGGAGGGGGATTAACTTCACCCCTGGTGCAAGCTGGTTCTCTGTGTCTATCAGCAACTGGAACTTCCTACAAAGGAGTCACTGAGAGAGATTTGGAACTTGCTCCCTGCTTTGGTTGGCAGCTGAAATCGGAGATGCTGCAGATGTGTTTTCACACGGGTGTCTCTTGGAGACAACATTTGTAGAAGATAGAGGTCCTCTGCGTGGTTCTTTTTTTTTCCCCCCATTCTGTACAATTCTGTAAAGGTATCTACATTGTGGTTGTTTTTATAAAACAAAAGAGGGATGAATTAGTTGAATGTAAAACGCAGTTGTTGCCTGGTTTCAGCAAAATCAGAGCTGTGCAGAAGAGTACGGGATTCGGGGTTCACATCTGCTCAGCAAGAGACAGCAAAGCACTGCCCCCCACCCAAAGCCTTACATTTGCTTTTGGGACAGTTAGCTTTTTGTCTTGTCTCACCCTTACTAAAATCCAAGTTGATTTTGAAAGAAAACAGAACGTTGAAGTGCAAAGTTGAAATAGATTGTGTAGAAAGCTAGGAAGAACTAGTTTCCTCATTCCCTAATTGCATCCCCCGTTTGCCCCACGGTTCATTCCGGGGCTAAAGCAGGATTGCCAGGACCATGACATGGCTTTGCTTTCCACCCTGTGCTCCCTCAACCTTATGTCACTTTCAGGTGTTTTGGCTGGCTGTCCTAAGGCTGGGGACAAGGGACTCAGAGGCAAGAGCTGTGATGATTCTAGCTGTTCTGTAATTCTCAGCCTGCTCTTCTCTGCTGCTGCCTTCAGCAGTTTCCTGCCGTCTCAGAATCATAGAATCATAGAGGGGGGAGATTCTGCCCCTCTGCTCCATTCTGGGGAGACCCCACCTGGAGTCCTGCATCCAGCTCTGGAGTCCCCAGCACAGGAAGGACATGGATCTGTTGGAGCAGGGTCACAGGAGGCCACAGAGATGCTAGGAGGGCTGGAGCCCTTCTGCTGTGAGAACTGCAGGCTGAGAGAGTTGGGGGGTTCAGCCTGGAGAAGAGGATGGGGTCTCTGGGGAGACCTTAAAGACCCTTCCAGTCCCTAAAGGGACTCCAGGAGGGATGAGGAGGGACTCTTAAGCAGGGAGAGGGGCCATAGGATGAGGGGGAATGGCTTTAAACTGAAAGAGGGGAGATTGAGATCAAGTCTCAGAAGAACTTGTTTGGTGTGAGGATGGTGAGAGCCTGGCCCAGGTTGCCCAGAGAAGCTGTGGCTGCCCCATCCCTGGAGGGGTTGAAGGCCAGGTTGGATGGGGCTTGGAGCCACCTGGTCTGGTGGGAGGTGTCCCTGCCCAGGGCAGGGGGTTGAAATTTGATGATCTTTAAGGTTCCTTCCGACCCAAACCATTCTATGATTCTATGAGTTGTGACTAACCTACTCCCACGTCTCCCAGCTGAGCTGAATCCTGCCAGAGAGGCAGCACCACAGGCCATTCGCACGGTTCTTACCTACTTTGCTCCTGGCCAGTTCCTTTCAGCCACGTAGTCACTCCAGAGAATAAACATCTAAACCCTCCTCAGAGCCAGCGGTGTGTTTGTCTAGTGGTGTCAGCTACTTGAGCCGTCTCTTCCCTGCGACTCCTGTTTGTACTTGCTGGCAGCTGGGAAGCACAGTAATCAAAACACGGGTAGAGTGATATATAAGGGTTTATTTTCTTGACTGAATGATGATCTAATAGCTTATCATTCCTCATGCCTCATGCATCCAAGATGTTTTTCCAGATGAAGCCTGGGAAACATGAATCTTTGTGAAACAAGTCTATGTTACTCCTTAGTTGCTCAGCGTGCATTACTCAAGTAAAAGTATTCCAGCTGAAACCACAAGTTTTCCTGAAAATGACAAAATTAATGGAATTATACCAGCATAAACTCTGTTCTTTGTAAACTTGCGCCATAATTTCGCCCGAGAAGAGTTTATCTTGGAATTAAGAAAACGGTGTTAAAGTGGTATAAATCTGCCTTGGTGATGACTGGGCTTCCTCTTCTAGTTGTGTGAAACCCTTTTCTGCTTTCAAGCAGATTCTGCCTATTCAGGATGGCTCCTGGATGGGGAATTTTCACAAATCCTTTTCTTTGCTTCTGGGGAATGCATTTGGGCTTCTTCCCTTCGTTTCTTTCCTCAAGCAAAGGGCCTATTGCTGACATAATCCTTGGTGAATATAATCCATGTGTTACTACGATCCCCTGCTAAAAGAATCAATTTCAGAAGCTGTAACATAAATCTCTGATAAAGCAAAAAGGCTTTGCAGATTTTCATGCTGTACCTCGAGTGTGTCTGCTGTAAATTTGCTGCTTTCCTACACTATTTTTGTAGAAAAAGAACATAAAAAGCATCATGCAGCATAAAAAGGAGAGTTCTGTTTACCAGAATCGATTAGGGAATAATGAGATATGATGATTTCATAGAAGAAAATAATCTGTGTCCTGCACCCAAAACAGTCACTGCATTTTTGTCAAAGACCCTTAACAGGGGGTAAATTCTCCTTCTTGTAGTTAAAAAGACTCAAGTTTCTTCCATCAACGAGACTTCCTGTATGATATGGCAGAATGAGGGGCTCCCTGTGACATCTGTCTGCCACGGGGCAGTATCTCCTTCCTGGCCAGGCTCCTTCAGGTGATGCAGTGGCCTCCCCACCTCACTCAGACAGCCCAGGGACCAGCCCCATCTGCTGCCCCTGGGATGGAGGGAGCACCCAGAGCCCCACTCCCCATGCTGGTGGTGCAGAGCCCTCTATGGAGGCACCTTCCACAGGATGACATGAAGGTTTCTCCTTCAGCACGTGTGCTTGGGTGTTGCTCCTCCTACCACCCATACAACAAACATTTTTCCAGGACAGCAAGCAGATGGGGTGAAAAGATGAGGGCAATTATGGTGTTATGTAGCTAGACTGGTCACAAGTCCTTCACTGGTCTGCAGAAGAATCACAGTCCTGTGGTTTGGTTATTTGAGCTGATTACTGAGTAGAGAATTGTCCTGATTCACAAATTACTCATGCCTCATAGAATCATAGAATGGTTGGGTTTGGAAGGGACCTTAAAGATCATCTCATTCCATCCCCCTCTATCAATGGGGAGGTTTGTCTCAACTAGCTAATTAGAACAGGATTGTCGCCAAAGGAAGTCAGGCTTGGCCTTTTTTTTTGTAGATTGACTTTGCAGCGGGTCTTACATCACAGTGGGCATGGCAGAGGGGCTGTCACTCTTGGGGACACTGCCCCCAAGAGCCTTTCCTTGTGCAAAAGCCTGCCAAAATCAGTGTAAGGCTAACACCCACCCCAGCTTCATTTGATGATGCTGATACTTCTCCAACACGTTACCCAAATGCCCAGGTGTTGTGTGCTGAAGCCAGAGATCATAGAATCCTAGAATCATTCAGGTTGGCAGAGACCCTTGGGATCATGGAGTCCAACCATCAGCCCTACTCTACAAGTTCTCCCCTACACCAGATCCCTCAACACCACATCCAATCTACTCTGAAACACAGTCAGGGATGGGGACTCCACCCCCTACCTGGGCAGCTGATTCCACTGACTGACCACTCTCTCTGGGAAAAAACTTTTTCCTCATGTCCAGCCTAACCCTACCCTGCTGCAGCTTGCAGCCATTCCCTCTCCTTCTATCGCGCATTGCCCGTGAGAAGAGACCAGCACCAACCTCTCTGCAATGCCCTTTCAAGCAGTTGTAGAGAGGGATGAGGTCTCCCCTCAGCCTCCTCTTCCTCAAACTAAACAATCCCAACTCCCTCAATCCATCCTCATAAGCCTTATTCTCCAGGCCTCTCACCAGCTCCGTGTCCCTCCTCTGCACTCGCTCCAGCCCCTCCAGATCTCTCTTGTGTTGAGGTCCCCAGAACTGGACACCAGACTCAAGGGGTGGCCTCCCCAGTGCTGAGCACAGGGGGACAATCACCTCCCTGCTTCTGCTGGTCACACTATTCTTTATGCAAGCCAGGATGCCCTTGGCCTTCTTGGCCACCTGGGCACACTGCTGGCTCATGTTCAGCCGCCCATCGACCAGCACCCCCAGGTCCTTTTCTGCCAGGCAGCTCCAGCCACACTGCCCCAAGCCTGTAGCCATCCATGGGGTTGTAATGCAGGTGAACCCCAACTTCCATGGTGAAGGAAAGGTCCAAAGTTTTGCTGTTCACACAGTAATCCCCAAGGAGTTTAAGGGCCAGGCCTCTGGCGTGATCCAGCCGGTGTGCAGTGCCCTAGGAATGCAAAGTGGCCGCAGGGAGGACTGAGTTTTAATTAGAGCAGCGTGAGGTAGCCCAAAACATCCCACTGCTGTTGGCTGAAGTACTGCGTGCTGGGAGGGAGCGCTCGGCGTTATCGCTCCGTCCATCCGTATCCCTGATGGCATCACGATAGAGAGGAAAAGTTTCTGACCAGCTGCACAGCGTTATTTCAGTATGTAAATACCCAAATCCCCAAAGTTTGCCTCTCCATTCTTTCACCGGGGTTCCAAAACCGATTGTGGGGACACTGCCAGTCTCACCCCGGCAACCAATGTCTTCTCCTCCCTTTCCCAGTCATGCCTCCATATCTGACAGCGTTTCCCATCCCCTGAAGGCATTGTGTTCCCTGCAGAAAGAGCCCAGTACGATTTCCAAAGACTCTGCTGTGGTTTTTTTTTATCCCCAGCTCCTCATCACGTTGCAGACTGCACTGGCAATCTCTCCCAACAGCCTCCAGTCAAACAAGAAGTCTTTATGTGATCAGTCACCTTCGTTTCGACATCTATTGGCTGCTCCTTTCAATATGTGCTCACTTGGCATGGGAACCCCTCAGCCTCTCCTCTGCTTCGCTCCTCTGCTGAGCTTTAAGCTCGAAGGACAAACGCTGTGATTATTTACTCCAGGCCGTATTGTTGCTCTGGGCACGGGGCCTTTGCTTTTCACGAGTTAGCAATCCACGTAAGATTTTGTGAAATAACCTTTCTGTTGGTTTTTGGTGACATCAGGAGGAAATCTGCGAGGAATTTGCTGAGTGGGATGTCAGGAGAGGACAGGCTGCGTGCTGCTCCAAACCTTTCCCCCCTCGGCGGGGATTTGCCCGCTCTGGAGCTGGTGGAACGACGGGTTGGATTGGGCTCCGTCACCGGGGCCGTTGGAACCAGATAAGGCAAAAAGGTTCTTTGAACTTATTGTGTAGCCCCTCCTGCTAATTAGATGTGCTGATCTTGGCTCACGGTGCTTTTCTTTAAAATAATGACAACAATCATAATAGTAAAATTATAATACATGCACACACACAAAACATTGATTTACAGCCCTGATACGGTTGTTGCCTTTGGCTACCAACGGGCGGTCTGGAGCTCAGCTGCAGACCTGACTGGCTGTGCTGGGATTCTGAGGGGCTAACAATCTACTCTAGGGTCCTTGCAACGGGGTTATAGGTGAGCCCAAACCAGAATAATTTCTCAGCTGAGGCCCTGGGAACTCTGTGAAGGGAACAGTCTCTTTCAGAGCCAAGACCAAGGCTGCTCAGACCTCAGTGTGTGGCTTCCACGGGACAAATGTGAAGAGATGCAAGTGCTCACACCACCTCAGAGTTTTACTACCAGTTATTCCTTATTACTAGCCATTCCAGGTTGCTTTCCTGGACTCAGCAAACGGTTGTTATTATTGATTCGTCTGACTTGAAGAAAAAGAAAGGGATCAGGCTACCAAGAGGCTGTTGTAGGAGCAGGCAGGAAGCAATGGCTGCATTGTGCAGAGGCGCCTGTGGAGCGGTGCTGCCCGCTTGGACTTGGACGGTGCTCCACAGACCAGACGCGTGTCAGAGTCCAGACGGTGGGACAGCCAGGCCACGCCGTGCCAAGGGAAGGCAGACCTCACTCTTGGTTTAGCTTTTGCAGATGACTCCAGTGTTTGTCTCGGTCAGGCTGGTCAGGGGAGAGTGCAAAACCAAATGACTAATGCAATGAAGAACGGAAAAAATAGCAATATCCTAAGCAACTCTGGAGTTTCCTGAATTTCTAAACATTCACGCCTAGAGCGCTAATCCATTGTCTCCCAGCCTCTTACCCCCATACACATCACCCCTTATCTGCAGGAGCAAGCAAGGAAATGTCTGTGTTCCGTCTGACAGCATTGTAAGTGACCCATGGGCTTCTCTGAGAGCCTGTCTTAGCTGCTTGCCCTTGTTCCTGGACTATTGGCATGGAGATGATCAGAGGCTGGAGCTCCTCTGCTGTGAGGACGGGCTGAGAGAGTTGGGGGTGTTCAGCCTGGAGAAGATGAGGCTCCAGGGAAACTTTACTGCAGCCTTCCAGTCCCCTAAGGGGCTCCAGGAAAGCTGGGGAGGGACTCTTTATGGGGGAGTGGAGCAATAGGAGGAGGAATGGTTTTAAACTGAAAGATTTAGATAAGATCTCAGGACTGTGAGCGTGGTGAGACCCTGGAACAGGTTGCCCAGAAAAGCTGTGGCTGCCTCAGCCCTGGAGAGGTTCAAGGCCAGGTTGGATGGGGCTTGGAGCAACCTGGTTGAGGTTTGTATCAAGCTAGTCGATACAAACCTCACCAGCTCTGCTGCTGTATAAGTGAATTTTCAAACAAATATAATTTGCATCTCTCCCTTGTGGACCTGTTTGGATTTACATCAAGTAAAAGTGCATGTTAAATCCAAATTCCTTATTTCTCCATTAGAAACCTATAGTCATGGTTATAGACTTATAAGTGCTTATAGCCCTGGAGTCAGCTACTCAGTCTTCACGTGGCCTCACGAATCAGGTCCCATGGGGACAGACGGATCACAGTGGCTGTTGTCACTTACAATGTGACAGCATGACACACCACCTCCTGTGAAGTGACAGAATCACAGAATCATTCAGGTTGGAAGGGACTCTTGGGATCATGGAGTCCAACCATCAGCCCTACGCTACAAAGTTCTCCAAAGTCCAAGGTCCCCAGCTAAGTGCCCCTGAGTGATTGTGCGATGCTTGAGGTGGATGATGGGTCCCAACTCGTCGTGAGTTGAATTTAAAACTAATTGTGCACCTTTGGGTCTACCAGTGGGGCCACCTTGCTGCAGGGCAATCACTAACACGGCGTGTTACTAAGTGGAATACGCTGTAATGGAACAATCTCTTTCCCACTGGGAAGTGTATGTAAGACAGGCTTGCAATATTTATTCTTCAAACATGTAGGATGTTGTAGAGCCGGGGAGCCCTTCAGCGTAAGCCACGAAACCCAGGTTTGGTTCAGAGATGAAAGTGGCTGGAGGCTGTGACCCACAGGGACCCCGAAGGAAACACTTAGAAAACAGAGACAGATTGAATCCCAAGTGCTCCCTCCCGAGAGGAAGCAGGGTTGGAAAGTTTAAGCCCCATTAAAGTTAAACAAATTGAAAAGCCCTATCTGAGAGGAAACATAGTACAATGTTTATTTTTCCATTACAAACCTGAGGCCTAAAAGATTTCCGGAGGTTCTCAGGTATTGTTCGTGCTCATAATGGTGATCTGTTTTTAGAAAGTGTAATTTGTGTGTTTAATCCAAGCTGTTTGATGGAAACCACGCTGTGCAAGCTCTCGGGAAGTGAAAAGCCACTGTATACCTGTCTGACACGGCGACTGGGGAGGAGCAGGCTTGCAACGAGAGGAATCTCATCGCAAAACCCTCGCGCTCCGCAACGTCGGGTCGAATTCTCTCCCCCTTTAGGCTCCTGGAAGAGTTCCACCACATTAATGAAGTTAAGAGATGAGTAACCAGTGATAATAAAAAGGCAGTCTCCCTGCTGAGTGTGAAACTCCCAAAATGCAGGGCTAATGTGAGCAAGGGATTTATATCAGTGGGCTGAGTCAAGGCAGGAACAAGGCAGGGCAGGCCCACTCTCCCGGCAGCCAAGCCGATTGCTCAATGGTTTTTAGGTTTTGCCCCATCACTAGTGAATTGTGATCTGCTCCGAGATCCCTATCAGGAACGTGTGAGATGTTACTGGCGTTGAGAAGCGTCTGTCTGACTAAGGAACAGGCTGCAAACTAAAGCCAGAGATGAACTTCAGCGAGAGGGGAGATTTGGAAGCGGTGGACTATTATTCGTGGCATCTATTGATACAAAGCCTGGGCGAGTTTCAGACATACAGACCCTTTTCAGCTTCCTTCAGTCTGTTTGCCATTGATCTAAAGCAGGATATTGCTCTGGGCAGACCTTGCTTTCTAGTATTCTTGGGTAAAGTGGATTTAAGTAAAAAAATGAGGGAACCAGAAAATATGATGGTGTACAAAAGTAAATTAGAGTAAGGCAACATAAACTCCTGGTGGTTTCCCTTGTCTGGTACACAAGCCATTTCAGGAGAGATGAGGGATATCTAATTCTCAGGAGACCAACCTACTTTCCACATCTGAGTCTGGCCCTCAACCAAGCCTAAATTTACTATTGCCTTCTTATCGTGGATGACAAATATCTGGATTATGAATAACAATCAAAGGTTTCTACAGCTAAAGACTGAAAATAATTACAAAGACCTGCTTCAACATGACACAGGAAGGTGACAGGACAGTAACACGGGTCCACATATAGTCACAGAGTCACAGAATATCAGGGATTGGAAGGGACCTTGAAAGATCATCTAGTCCAATAATCATGCCTGAGTTTCCTGTGCACGCCTGTTTGACAATGACAAGTGGTGAAATGCACACTGATGACCGTGTCCTGCCTTCTGTGCCATCGTTAGTCAGTGACACAGGACGAGAGCTTGGAGGGTAAATGGGTTTTGAAGGGCTGGTAACCTCCCTGGCCAACCTGTGGGGTCAAGGGGGAGGAAAGGAAGAAGATGTTCACAGGAGAAGACAACAGAGAGGTGGATCAAGCTAATTTTAGTGGAATATGTGGTGTGGATGACAACTTGAAAAGTGCTGATGGGTAAGGAGAAGAACTTTGAAAAGATTAGAAGATAAGGGCAAGTGGTTTAATGTGGTATTGCTGGATAGTGCACTCAGCAGAGGGAGGCAGAGGAGAGTGTTGTTTAAGGAAGGTGACATGCAGGAGGGTGATTTCCACAGCTGTGTTTTGTGTGACATCAAGGCTGTGTTACTTGTCAACTAAACAGTCCCAGGCCCTCCATTCTGTCCCTGGGGTCAAATAGCACAATCCAACCATGCTCGTGCTACTAAACTCTCTTCTCTTCCAGAGCAGGGTGGCTTCCTCTGGACCTGGCCTGGATTAATTCCTGAATTGTGCCCAGGATCTGGTGGGGAGAGAGTGACAGTTTGCCTGGAGCAGCAGGGTGCCAAGGAGAGTCCTAAAAATCGAGCAATATAGTAGGTCGAGTGCCAGAGCCCAGGAACGTCTGCTGTTGCTGTTTCATTTCCCAGGACAGGCAGTTTAAGAGTGCAGTGTTGGTGCTTGAGAGGACAGACACATGAGCATTCAATAACCACCACCTGACATTTTGGAGAAACCTTGAATCTTCTGGAAGGGCTGCTTTGATCTTGCCCATTTACCTCCTAATGGTTTCATGCCCTCTGGGCTCTTTTCTCAAACGTAACTTCCCTTTATGGTACTTACTTACTAATAATCTGGTGCAGTATTTAGCTTAAGATGGAGTTTACCACTTGATTTACTCTACATTCCCCATTTTCTTGGTTACCCAGAATAAAGCCAGGATAAAGCTTTCACTCAGGGAAACCGTGGAGTGACCTTTGTTTGTCGTGCATCGTCACCCCACTCTCACAGAGAATTTATACTCAAGGAATAAGCTGTCCTAAAATTTAATTGCATTCCTGTCCCTCAAGGAAACTTTATGTTAAAGTAAGGTCTGCCTAACAATGTGCTCTGGTTTGTAGCCATGGATTGTGAGGGATCAAAATGTTGACTGAAGAGAAGGGAACACTGGGCAATATTCTTTCCCACTGCTAAGTTCCCCACTTTTAAACTCATATCAGTGTCTTGGCATGCTGAAAAAGATGGTTAAATTTATAATTAATGCCCTGGATTCACTGTCTGCCACACACAGAGTTGTTGAAGTGGTTGAGCTTTCTACTGCTGTCTCCAGAGCACGACAGTGTATTTAAGTTTTAAGAAGATTGCTGTTCTTCCGAAAGACAGGTTTCCACTATGCCTTTCTGTGAGTCGTTTTGTTTATAAATGCTTCTTTGTGTTTGTTTCTTTCTAGGTAGGGATGAGATCCCGAAACCAAGGTGGAGAAAGCTCGTCTAACGGGCATTTCTCCAGTCCCAAGCCTGTCATCAGCCATGCAGAGCACGAAAAGCTTCAGGAGGATGCCAAGAAAAAGAACAAACCTCACCGGAAGGAAGATGAGGTCATGGTTTCAGCCACTGTCAAACGGCACTCAAAATCACCTGGGCCTACTGAAAGGAAGAACAAGAAGTCCATAGAGCTTTCTAAAGAGGACTTGATAAAACTCCTCAGTATAATGGAAGGAGAACTGCAGGTAAACTAAGCATCTTTTAAACTGCGTTTTCTACATACTTACTGATTCCAAAAATCCCAGGGCTCAACTGAGAGGGACGTGCAAATTTAAGGCAAAGGACCGTAAGGAGAGAGCAGTGGTAGCTGGTGTTCAGCAGGACAGCCTTTGTAAGCACTGTGTTATTTACCAAGAAAAAGAAATCATAAACACCCCTCAGAACTGATGAAGAAAGGGGGATCTGTGGGTCTTGAACACTCAGAAAGATGCAGAAAACAACCACAGGGAGGGGAATCAGCTTGGGAGGAAAAGACAGGCAAATGCAGTCAGTGTCATTACAGTCATTGATGCAAATATCCTAGAGACAAGTCTGCAAATGAGTAACACTGAAAAAAGGACTTTAGATGGCCCCTGGACCTCCTGGGTCCAGCACTCTGCACGCTCCCTGCCTTGCAAAGGCTCAGTAGTTTTATTTCTCGGAGTAGTGCTCAGGGGAAAGTTTCCTCAGTTGCTCTGTTTTACCTGTTTTTTTCAGCCCAGTTGTAAGTCCCTGCTGGCAAACAGCCTGATTTTGTGCTTAACTCGTCCCCCAAATGTCCATCCAGTTTTGAGGATTCTCCTTAATGCTAATAAATCATGGAATTTATTGAATTTATTGAATGTCAGGAGTGTCAGCCGTCAGGGAATTGCAAAATAAAGAGCTGAAACATGATATTTCAAGAAGTCAATATGAAGCCTTCTGACTTTTCAAAGCTTACCCCTTTTTGAGATAAGGACTGTTTGACAAATTTATACATTCTTTTGTGTGCACCTTAGTGATGTTTTTCACTGAACAAGCAGAAAAACCCCCGCCCACCCTGTGTGAAAACGTTTTGTCTGGATCCCTTTATTCTAATTAGCCATCACTACTTAGCAGTTCAGAGAAGGCTTGAGGGTTTTTTTCCAGACACCCACATCCATAACGTTTTTACTGCAATTTTGTCCTTGTTATTGTCTTGTCTGATGACAAGAACCTATTGCTTTGTTAATTTCTTTGGTATATGGGCCACCTGAGTTGCACCATTACCACAGCTCTGGGATTTCATCTCATTAAGTGTCATTAAGCATCCCCCTTCCCGTGCACAGTTCACCTTCAGTTTGTCAGAAAGCACTTTCAAATTTCAGGGAATGTACATTCAAACTAAATAATTGTGTCACAAAGACAGAGAATAGTCATTTTGTAGTGAAAAACTGCAGCAAAGGGCAAGAAAGTCTGTTGAGTGCAGTTTTGCAAGGGAAAGAAAAGCTTTTATCATTACAGAGCAGGGCCTGGTTTTATAGAGCTTCGTTTTACTGTATACAAAACCTTGCAGTTTCCCAAAGGATGGAGCTAGTGTGCAGCTTTGGTGGTGAACAGAGCCAAACCTCATCAGAAATCTAAGGTGCTCAGGATGTTCAGGAAGATTTATCCTGAACTCACCTTTCTGGTCTGGAAAGGGGAGGTGAAGAAAGTCGCTGATGTCTCCTGGGTGGCAAAAAATGTGGTCTTTCTTATTATCTGTGAATAATTCCCCTGTTTGGTGTGTGGAAATGTGGCTCTTCACCAAAGCCTTTTGCTTTCTGAGGGAGTTACCCAATCTTTAGAAGTTTGCCCATGTTCTCCTTATCCCTGTGGGGATGGAGGGGATGGTGGGGATGGTGGGGATGGAGGGGATGGAGGGGATGGTGGGGATAGCCACCATCCATGCTGTAACATGGGCTGGAAATCCTCACCAAGGTGACACTGCCATTTCCCTGAACAATAGTTTTAGTGATATTTGTGCATACAGACCCCGCAGAAGAGTTAAGCACCAGCACCTCCTGTTGTTAAGGCAGGACTGTGAGGGCAAGACACTGGCAGCTGTAGAGTGTGTGTGTTCTTAGAATCATAGAATTGTTCAAGTTGGAAGAGACCTTAAAGATCATCCAGTCCCAAACCCCCTGCCCTGGGCAGGGACACCTCCCACCAGCCAGGTGGCTCCAAGTCCCATCCAGACTGGCCTTGAACCCCTCCAGGGATGGGGCATCCACAACTTTTTTGGGCACCCTGTTCTAGTGCCTCACCACCCTCACACTAAAGAATTTCTTTCTGGTATCTAATCTAAATCTCCCTTCTTCCAATTTCAAACTCCTCCTCCTATTGCTACACTCCCTGACAGAGTCCCTCTCCATCCCTCCTGTAGCCCCTTCAGAGACTGGAAGGGGCTCTAAGGTCTCCCTGGAGCCTTCTCTTCTCCAGGCTGAACACCCCCAGCTCTCTCAGCCTGTCCTCATAACAGAGGTGCTCCATCCCTCTGATCATCTCTGCATCTCTCTGCTGTACCCATGCTCCTGCTCCAGGAGGGGAAGAGAATCTTTCCCTTCCACTGCCAGGCAGGGAAGAGAATCCTTATCCTTTTTAATCCATAGGAGATTTTAATTTCCTTTCAAACCCCCCTGTTTTGGTTAGTTATTTACCTGGTGCCTGTGTTGAACCATCACCGAAGCGGGCAAAGCAGCAGCAGGTTGGCTGGAGCTGAGAGCCTGGCTTTGGTGCTGCGGGTGAGGATGAGCCAGGGGAGGCACCAGCCAAAGTAAATGCTCTGGTATTACCTCCTGGCTGTCACTGTGACCTAAGGCACTGAGTCATTTCGTGGCTTTTCCTTCTCAGATCTGCTCTGAGATGTGTCTCCGGTGCCTGGCGGGCGTTTCGTCGGCCTGACAAATCAGACCCTGGGTTGATTTTGAAGCCATTTCAACACTGGCAAAGCAAGCATTAGATAGGCACAGGGGAGAAGACTCTGCGTTGAGCAGGACAGCAGGCTGTTCCTTTAGGGAGACACAGGAAAAAATGGGACAACATAGCATGACTGTTAATTTAGCAGCCACGAGCAGGACGCGTCTTATGCCTGTGCTACACAACCCAGAGCAGGGTGACACTGTCCTGGGAACCCCCAAACAGCCAGCTCAGCCTCGGGAGGTGATCTGGCCCTGACACCCTGGGGTTAGCTGGGTAAACTGGTAAGGTGTACATGAGCTTCTTGTGCTCAGCTCACTCGTCACATAACCTAACGCCACAGCGAGCACAGACCCACCCCACGCTGCTGCCGGCGTCAGTTTGGAGTCTCAACTTTGGGACCTGACCTCCCAGATCTTCATTTTGAAGGTGAATGTGCCAGGAAACTGTGGAGACGTGCCCCAGCAGTGATTTTTATGCATTACTTTCTTCTTTTTGTTAAATCATAATGACCTGGGGTAGCTTGTCTGTGCTGTAGCTTCTAGAGCCAAGTTGGACTCAGATTTGCCTGTCGTCAGATTCCCTGGCGGGGCCCTGACCACTTACTGAATAGAGAGAGGGGAAGGGTTCCATAAATGGCTGAGGTCACCCTAGCCCAGGCCTTATTTTGTAAGAAAACAAAAGGGGAGGAAAAGTACACAGAAGCTGAAAATGTATCCCATATCCCTAGCAGGAGAGCTCTTAAGTGCAACCTCTCTGAAGAACAGCAGGACACGAGTGAACTGGTGACAGGAATTGATTTGAAAGGCCTTAGAGCTCAGAGGAGTGTCTTTTCTCTTCCCAGACCTCACTGCTCATATAGATATATATATTGCATGGCCTTTAAACACCTATTGAATATACAGGGACAAAAAATCCATCAGGGATTTCTCCCTATACCTGAAAAAACTTCTAATCTTTAAGTACTGCAAAACTGATTTGAAAACTTGAAACACCAGGAGGATAAATTGGACCATGAAGGCACAGAATTCATTTCCCTGGTAGTTAGAGTGATTTTGGTCAAACCAACACATGAGTATTATTAATTACAGACCGAGACAGGCAGAGTGCATGTTTCCAGTGGTGATAGAATCCTGTTTGTTGTTCACAGATCTTTGCCCGACAGCCTACGTGCTTGTCCTGGCAGGAGTATATTCCCTGTGCACTTCTGAGCAGCAGCCACGAATCTCCAGCGATACCAACGCTGATTTTCAACATTTCCTGATTAGGGGCCTGAAAGGAAATGAGGAGCAGTACTCATACGTGTTTACCATTCATTCTTCTATTCCATTTTTTGGGAAAAAAAAAACAAACCCAAACCTTCACAATAATAAAAGTTCATTTACGAAGAGAGCATCCCGCTCCAAATGAGTGGGTTTTGCAAGACAAATAATTTCTTAGCCAGGTTCTGTGCCTGTTACCAGATGACAATTTAAGCTTGGGAGGCAGTTTCCTGTAGTTCATACCAATCCAAACAGGAACAGCTTTTCCACTGGAGGCCTTTGTTATAACTGGTGTTTTACTGTGTTCCTGAGTGCATTTGCTGTGCCATTACATCCCATGTAATACCTTGAAAAGCTTTTGTTTCAAGCCTGACTTTCCTGAGATGTTGGGACAGCACTGTGACAGGTATTGCGTGGCTGAAAAGCGCTGCACAAACTCCTCTATCTTCTCTTTGGTGCTTTTCTTGATAGTCTTGTACTGATGTTATTAAATACTGAGCTGTCTGAAAGCTCAAGCAGGGGCTATGGGACAGATGGGTGGGTGGAAATTTTTGGGTGTTTCTCTTGGGTAATATTAAAGTCAGAGGAAAAGTTGTGACGATGCTTTAGCACCTGAGGAAAGAGTACAGACCAGAGTGAAGAGCAGGGGTTTTCCAATGGCCATGAGCCAAATCTCATCCTTTGAGAAGCTGAGGAGGAGCTGAGGAGGGAAGAACAGGTAAAGCCAGGGAAAAGTGCATGTAGAGTACTTTTGCACATGTGTTTGTACCTGTGAAGTCTTGTTAATTGGATGGAAATCGTTTAGGATTTTCCGAGCGTATCATGTGGATGAAATTCAAGTTCCTCCTGAGAAACTCCTGGGCGTGCACAGAGCTACAGAGGAACAGGGAAGAGAGGGTTAATGTGAGGAAGGAGAGGTGACTTAAGGAGAAAGGAATGAGAGGGAAGAGGTTGGGCAATAGGAGAAAAAGAGTGTAAGGAGAGGAGGAATAGGACAGTGATAAATGGGGCCAAGGCGGAGTCTCGGAAAGGGCAAGAGGATGAAGAGAAAGGTGGTATCCACACTGGAGCAAAAGGAGAGCCTCAAACCCCCTAAAAACCTCTGGCATAAGTACAGCATTACAGTGAGTTAGAAAATTCTCTCCCCTCTGTCTGACCCCTTGTTTGTTTGTTTGTGTTTTCCTGGGGAACTAGGCATTTGCAAGACCAAAAAAAAATACAACCCAGAAAGAGTTAGGATAGACTTCAGACCATTCAGACCACAAATGCTCCCTTGGTTTCATTGAATTTGGTCCAGAATAATACGGTGGGTGTTTTTCTGTAGCTTGCAATCATTGCTGTGCCAAGTGCAGGAGACATCATGGGAGGTGAGCAGGGCTTCTCTAGCAGGTCTCAGAATGGTGAATTTCACAAAAGAACCCTGCTGAGAAATAAAAATAAAAAAAAAAAGAAAAAAAGAAAAAAGCATATACTGAAATGTAGTAATATAGTTAAATTGTGCTATTCAGGCAATTTCCTGCTCCCTCTGAAATGAAGGGCAGAGGTACTACCAACCACAGGGATGATAGCCATCTCCATGGGAATAAAATTACTGTAGAATGGTATGATTTCCAAAGTGATTGTCCTCAATAACACGTCCCCGTCACGGGACAGCCATAGGCTGACACCTCTCGCGGGTAAAATACCCATTTTCACGTCCTGCTCTGTTAATGCCTGAGCTGGACTTAACAGAGCTACCTCTACCCTGTTTTTTAGGCTTGGGGAGTCAGGAGAGACAGGAATAATTGGCAGGTGCCTCTGATCCACTGAACATCTCCTCTGGAGCCGGGGGATGAGTATGAGCACTTGGGTTTTATAAAAACCAATCCTGGAACAGCAAGGACGGCCCCTGATCAACTTTCAGGTTTTGGTCTTATTCCCATTGGGATCGGTGTCTCTGACTGATCCTCCTTTGGGATCTTTTAAAAATCATTTTAATCAACTGATGTCATTTGATTCCTTTTGGTTTGTTAGTGGGTTTTTTTTTTTTTCATGTACTTACTAGAAATGGTAGACTCGGTGCAGCAGCAACGAGAAACTTGTACCTTTTCTCCTGTTCCAGAGGGAAGGCTCGCCCCGTGGGAGAGGACACGGCCACCCCTTTTGGGATAAATGAGAGATGTGCAGATTCTCTGGCTTTAAAATAGCTGGGATTCTTGGGAAAGCTTGCAATGAGCACGTCTTACGTGTCATAAGGCTGCCCAGTGCTCTGAGACACCAGCTGTTAATTGAACATTGCCGTTGTAGCTGAGTCTGGTTTTATTAACTTCCTTGCCCTGATTGTGTATTTATTAAGTTTGAGTCGCCTGTTCCCCAGCTGAGGATCAGATAAACTCTTGAGAGCAAAACAGATTCTTTTCCAGCCAAAATGAGCTTTAACAAAAGCAAATATAAGTCTTTATATAATAATTGTGAGAACAGGGCTATCTGAGAAAGTGTCTTGTTTCTAGGGTTAAAGGCTCCACCTATTGGTTGACTAAAATGGGAGAAATGTAACATTTTCACACAGAAAACTGCTGGCCCTACCCAATATCCTGTGTCTGGCCACGTCTTTACGAAATTGCTGTCTTTGGTGCAGAATTCTGTGTGATGTCCAAGATAAAATGAGCTCAGAGCCTCATTTCTGGGGGCAGTGCACATGCAGCACCCAAAGCGATTCCCTGCTGGGACACGGGGAAGGGAAGGCCTTTCCCAAGACAGGAATCTCTTGGATCTTGCAAGTGAAGCCTTTCTTATCCTGGAAATGATTGTTTTTCTTTGCATAAAAAACAGCATCAGTTCTTCCATGCCACCAAAATGAGTAGAACCGACTGACCCAAGTACAGCTGCGTGCTAACTTCCAGGCATTTATCACCTTCAAGTTTAAACAAGTCAGAAACAGGAGTATTGATGTGGCCACCTTCTTCATGAAAACCCACTTCCCCAGCGCTGGCTCAGACAGTCTCAGCATTTCAGGCAAAATGGCATTTCAAAAGTCTTCAGAGTCATTCCAGGGAATGCCAGAGGAAGATGGAGAGAGGAGAGGAGGTGGAGAGAGGAGGGGATGTAGAGAGAGGAGAGGAGGTGGAGAGAGGAGGGGATGTAGAGAGAGGAGGGGATGTAGAGAGAGAAGGGGATGTGGAGAGAGGAGGGCATGTAGAGAGAGGAGGGCATGTGGAGAGAGGAGGGGATGTGGAGAGAGGAGAGGATGCGCAAGTGGGGCTTGAGGAGGCCGAGGGGAAGGACAGACATTGGAGAACATCAGGGGTCTTTTGGAGACAGCGGGAGGCTGTGAGGGTGTTGTAGACATGGCCAGGAGCTCTTGCTCTGCGCCCTTCATTGCCCACCCTCTCTAAGCTACTTGAGTCTCAGAGTTCATGCCACATCCATTGTTTCCTCCAACCACTCCTCCCTCCAAATAACCAGCCGCGCTGGTGAAGCGCTTGCTGTGATGCAGCCCTACTGGTCATGCCCATTCATCAGTCACCAGGAGCTTGAAAGCACACCCGTGGAGGGCAGAGCATTGGCAAACAGCTTGTTGGTGCCAACAAAATGCTGGGAGAAGAGCAGGTTGTGTCTACAGTTTATTACACACGTACAGACGGGTACCCCACGCAGAGTTACGCTCCTCTCTCCGCAGAGGAGGCAGAAGAATTCCCTCTGAACTTCATCATCCTGACGGTCACAGTCCCACCAGCACCAGTGTGTCTCTCGTTCCATCCCACTCTCCGTGTGCTCGTTCCACTCAGAGGGCAGCAAGATCCCTGTGGAAAGAATGATGATGATGATGATGATAACATCAATATCAATAATCCCTGAGCAGGTTTGTTCCTCCCGGAGAGGCTGGGGTCAGAGCACCCCGTTCCAGGTGCTTCAGTTCCTTATAGAGTCAGTGAAGCGCTTTGAAAGAACAACTCAAACTGGAGTTACATGATTTCAACGAACTGGAGGATGGTGTAGAAATACAGAAACGTGGAGAAAATAATATAATGAATGGGCAGAACTTGACAGAAGAGCTGTATTGATGTCAGAGTGCTGTACTTTTTGTGATATTCATAGTGTTAGATCTCATCTATACTTAGGAATTAAATCTCACAGCATTCCTGGGGAGTATTATTTCTTTTACAGAACGGAAATTGGAGCACAGAGAGGTTAACTTGATGCGTGAAGCATGAGACAAAGGTCTATGAACAGAACATGGATCTCTGGAGTCTTGGTCCAGATGAGTTAACGCAAGACTATGGGGCAGATGACAACACAAGGAAAAGGAAAAGAAATCATAGACTTATAGAATGGTTATAGAGTTGGAAGGGACCTTAAAAGATCATCCAGTGCCACCCCCTGCCCTGGGCAGGGACACCTCCCACCAGAGCAGGTTGCTCCAAGCCCCATCCAGCCTGGCCTTGAACCCCTCCAGGGATTAGATCACAGAACAAGCTGTGGTTAGAAAAGGAGCACGGCAGCTCACTGCACAGTCCAGCAGTATAAAACCACCTTCAAGTTTTACTGACTCCCCATGGTGCTGCAGTAGCTCCTGGCTGGCTGTTCACCTGCGCTATGGGAAGCTGCACACCCTTTCCTTGGTGTGAACAAACCAGAATAGGGAGTAAGTCATTCAGGGTTTTGTGTCTGATTTGGAACACCTGAACCAGGAAGGACTCTCTCCTTGTGGTGCATCGTGCTGCTCAGAGGACAGACCTAGACTTGCTCTGCTAATTACCTCTGTCGTTAGGACGCATGTCGCATCCCGCAGCCACCTCCCAGCCCTGGACCGTGGGTGCAGTCATTCCTGCACTGTTTTTAATGATTCTTCCTGCTCAGGTGTCCAAAAAGGAGCTTTAAGAGATGTCCCTTCCTCTCTCTGCTGGCTGGTTGGACCCATCCATGGCCCCTGCTGGCTGCAGGGCCTCAGGTTGTGTGGAGCATGTTCATGTTTGATGTCGGCGGAGACGTAAACGCTGTGCCTGGATACAACAAACTCAAACCAGTGGGTGTAGCCACTGCCATGCACTGCTGCAGCGTGTAGAGCCTCTCCCAACACAGATCCATGTGTGTAACTGAGAGTCACCCCTTGCCTCGGTCCCTCCGTGGTGACTGGATCGTGACACTCCAGTTCCTTATGCCGCAGCAACAGCCCCACGGTTCCGTAACGCCCAGCAAAGCAGCCTTGCAGTGTGAAAGGACAAGACGGGGTATCCCAGACCCTAATAACTGTGCAAACATCACCCAGTGTGGAGTTAATGCCTCCCAGGGCCTGGCCATGGGAATTTTCTGGCCGTGGCCCAGACTACAGATAATTAATTATGTCAGTGAAAGGCTCTGGTGGCCTGTTTTCTTCAGAAAAAAAGTGACATCATCCATGGAGCTCTCTGGCAATAAAGCAGAACAAAGCTGTGTGGGCAGGAAATAACAGACAGATGTCTTCTAGTGCTCATTTGATCTGCTTCGAAGCTCGCTGGAAGAAGCAATACATGGCTCAGCGCTGCTTCTCCTCAGCTCTGCAATCTCTAGCGTGGACTTTTTTTTAAACAGAAGAGGCCAAATTAATCTCTGATGTAATTCTCCTGGAGCCACTTCAGAGCATTTGTGCAGTGGATGAGCTGGTCTCTCATGTGTCTTTCCTCCAGTATCGATTTGAGGAGGACCTTCTGCGTTATCACAGTAAGATAAAGCACCCCAGAATGGAATACACTGTGTAGCTGCAGAGGCTTTGTACAAGGCCAGGGAGTTCTTCTGTGTGAAGAACAGGACAATTCTCTTCTGTATCCCTGGGCATGAGGGAATGCTTCCATTTCTGGAGATATTTCACTGGACTTTTGTACCAAACCCCTGATGGTTGTTTATCATCGCTGCAGTCATCTCTTTGCCTCCAGAGTAAATCACGTACATTGACCCCAGTCCAGAAACGCTCAGGGAGATTAACACACGTGAACCCCACAGCTCCAAGTTCTGGGAAATTAAGCTAAGATGAAAAGCAAAAGACTTTGCTATACCTAGAGTCTTGCCTGCAAGTAGAACTACGTCTAGGTACCATTAGCCAACGTTTTGCATGGCTGGTGTCACTGAGTGAGTGGTATAAACAAGGCTGTTTCAGATGTCTGGGGTAGGGAAGAACAACCTTTCACGAGCAGTCAGCAAAAAGGAGCCTTGCAGGATGCAATACGCAGCAGAGCATCTAACCTCCCAGCTTTGGAGTACGCCCTTGGAGCAGTATGAAGGGATGGCTTGAGGAATCAGGCACTTAACAACGAGCCATTCCAGTACACAGGGGTAAATGTTATTATTTCTCTGTTCGTACTCATAGTAAGACACAAAATGGAGCAAGGACACTCTCTACTACTTGAATTTCCTCCTAAGGTCAGAAAAGAAGGGAAGTTGCAGAGTTTAAAGTTGGATGAGCGTTAAGAAAGTTTTGCAGGTCGTTTTTTCAAGTACACCTGCTTGAAGGTGCTCTCTTCACTAATTAACTGAATGGACACATGGTATCCGCTCTCCAAGGTCTCCAGTGGGAATTCCCAGAGACAGGACTACTCCTGCCCAGGCAGCAGGAGTGAGCTTGTCCTGGATGCTGCAAACAGCAGTGTGAGAACATCCTCCTGATCTTTCTCAGAAGGACCTTGAGTGAGACGTCAGTTTGCTCGAGGTGAAACATTCCTAAAGGCTACAGGAATGGAGGAAACAGGCGCCTGGTATGATCCCAACGTTACATGGAGAACCTGTGACCTTATCTAGTTTCTGGTGTGGTGCAGAGCAGCTGCTGCACTATTAATAATCTGAACTGTGTGAAAGGAACACAACACCACCAGTAGAAGCAAAGGTTCCTGCCTGTGGTTTGATAGTTATTTCTTGCCATTAATCACTGGCAAGAAAAATACACCTTCCTAAACATTAAACCTCTAGTACTTGGTCCTTTTACTTGTGCAGGCATAACAAAGTGCCACGAGAACTGGAAAATAATACTGGAAAGCTGGAAATACCGGATCTTCCCAGTATTGTGAAAGCTCACTCCCTGGAAATACCGGTCCTGCTCCCGAATTTTCAAAACTTCTTTC
Organism: Jacana jacana; assembly: GCA_013400555.1. NCBI lineage: Eukaryota > Metazoa > Chordata > Aves > Charadriiformes > Jacanidae > Jacana > Jacana jacana. Next base: position 93,505 of record VZTM01037298.1, on the reverse strand, counting down.
CATTAACTGAGGACTGCCATCGGGTCATCAAGCACTTGGGCTGCTCTGTAGGAGTGTCGTGGTTTTGACCAGTCGGACAGATGATGACCCCTCATCCCCCCCCCCCCTAATAAGGAAAAGAGAGGAAAGGATTAAGAGATTCAGGAGTTTAGGAAAAAAACTAAACTACTTTAATGAATAATAATAATATAATAAACAATAAAAAGAAAAATTTAAAAGAATATAAAAGAAAGGATAAAAAAAAAAGTATACAGTTTATACAAGACTGTATCAGGCTCCCAGGATGATGATCATGTCACCAGCAGCACCAGTGACCGTCCCAGGCTGGACTGGGTGACCAACAGGAGCTGGATTCCGGATCAGGATCAAAGGCAGAGGAACAGACAGGGTCCTCCTCAGACGTCAGCCATTGAAGGAAGAAAACCCTAATAACCCTTTGATCCCTCAGCTTTTTTACTGAGCATGATGGGGATGGGATGGAATACCCCAGTTGGACAGTTTTAGGTCACCTGACAAAATTACCTGACCTTGGTCGTTCTAGCAGTAAGTATAAGCAATAAGTATGTTCAAGCAATAAGTATAAGTACAAACACACCATCCCTTGGTGCGTTCAGCTCTTATCACTGTGAGATGAAACAGTCTCTGAACAATGTGCTGTTAGTTTCAGACTTTAGTCAGTTAGAAGAGGCCCAGCTAAAAAAGTAAAACTACTGAACAGAAAATTGGTTTGTTTTACCTCAAACCAGGACAAGGAGCTAGATGTATTTTGGGTGGCTCCAATCACGGAGCTACGAAGGAAATAGCTACTGGGAGCTGATTTAAAGGGAGGCACGCTGTGAATTTGCAGGAAGGCGACTTACAAGGAAAACACAAGGGTTTAGGAGAGCCACTGGCAAAACATCTTGAATTGGGCCTTACTCCCATCTGACAGTGACTACTTTGACTCCATTCAGCCCATCCTGAATACCACTGAATGGGTTTTTTCCCGATTTAGTAGATGCCTTTACACGATGAGCAGCTCGGTCCCATTTCCCAGGTGACAAAGGGGCTGCGGCAAAAAATTCCCCGTTCAGTGGGTGCTGTGTTTTGTTCGGGGTCCCACGGGAGAGGCCAGAGACTGTGGGAATGGGGAGCCAGGGCTGTAGTAAATTGGCAGGGCAGGGCAGGAGGAGGAAGCACGTTGGAACGCCGGGCTTGTGTAACACTATTTCCATTGACCAGGAATTCGGTTGCTAGGCTGCCCGTCCCCTTTTACAAGCAGCAGAATCATGCTATTGTTTCCCAAATGGTTTCAGTTTTACGCAGGGACCTCTTTACATCCTTTCTGTATCATTTAAATATTTTACTAGGCACGCAGTAAAGCTGAGTTTGGAACTCAGAGCCCTGCTCTGCTCAAGCCAGCGAGCGAAGGCAAGCCCTTTCTTTTTTTATTCTGCCCAAAAAGCGAGCATTTCAGGGTAACCCCGTGAAGAGTGGCCTCAGGTCAGACTTCCAGCTGGGTGGTGGCTACCATGGACTCCTGAGGGGCTTGGGGAGTTTGTATTTCCCAGGTAGAAATGCAGAGCCCGTGTCTTAAGCAAGTCTACTGGTCACTAGGTAGTAGAGAGGAAGGAAAGAAGAGCAAGCAAAGCTGTGCAGGACAGCAGTGACCCATGGCACTTCAGCCCCTCCACGGACATACTCAAGATCTGAGGCCGTTAGACCTTGGCACCTCCAGTAGGCATAAAACGAGGCTTAAATGCAGTTCAGCCTCACAGTTCCTGTATCAACAGGGACACCTGGAGGAGTAAACCAAGTACTGTGTCCAGTTCTACTCTCCACAATTCAATGAAGACACAGACAGGCTGGAGAAGGTCCAAAGGAAGGCCATGAAGAAGATCAAAGGGATGGAGAACCTGCCCCATAAGGAAAGACTGAAGGAATTATGTCTTTTCTCCCTGGAGAAGAGAAGGCTGGAGGGGACCTCATTACAATATTCCACAGTATTAAAGGCTAGCTACAAAGAAGACAGGCTCTTGCTTCACAAGGAGCCACATGGAGAAGACAAGGGGCAACAGGGTACAAGTTGCACCAGGAGAGGTTTCATCCGGACATAAGAAAGCAATTTTTTACAGTGGGAACAATCCATGGATGTGGTAGATCCCCATCACTGGAAGTTTTCAAGGACAGGGTGCTAGATGATCTCAACTTCCTTTCCCATGAAAAGTTGGACCAGATGATCCTTTGAGGTCCCTTCCAATATGGACCGTTCTGTGGTTCTGTGAGTTTGATGGACAGGGAGTCCCTAAGCAGGCTTTGCTCCCAGAGAAAATCAATGTGGAAGAACACTGCTCAGCTTTCTGGCCTTCTGTGTTTCTTGCCTTGAGAGTATTTCTAAGAGGTAAAAGTGACTTCTTCATTGCTTCTATTTTTAGAGAATCGGGTACGTGGGAGTTCTCTGCTGACAGAAAAGTCTGTTTGTTTTCAAGAATCCACAGTATGAACAGTACAGATAAAAAGTTAGCTTGGAGTTTTCTGCAGCACAATTTAAGCAACGACAAAACAATAGAAGCAAATGTATGCGTTTTCTAAATTCTGTGCCTTGACTTTAAAGAACTTCTCTGACTAATTGCAGTTTCTGGACTTAGGCAAATGACCTTCATTGTGTTACAAGCTGTTACAATATGTGGTCTTCTCATGCCTGAATATTCTCTCACATCAGAGCACCAGCAAAGCAAAACAAAACAAAACAAAGGCGGCCTTGAGAGCTGGCTCTGCTGTGCCAAACACTATGTCTCTCCTACCAAAACAGCTAACAACGTTCCTCTGAGATTTACATACAAGTTTACTTCCACTTTGAAACATCTTCCTTGTGTTTGTCTCCTGGCTTATGATTTATGCTAAACAGCGTTGTGCTTTGAGACAAGGGAGGCACCTACAGTAGAGGTTCACCAATAGAAACAGCTTCCCAGTATGGTTCCCTCTTCTTCGCAGGGACCCCCCACATTGAGCCTCTTGTACCTCTTCCCAGGCACAGGAGTTGAAGTGGCCCACGTGTTCCTCCACAGGATTACTCTCACTTGGTATCTGAAGTTTGATACCACAGCAGTTGTTCACTATACGTTGAAAGAAAACATCTCCACGTGAGCTCTCTTCTGGTGCTTGTTTCAGCAGAGAATTAGTCATCTGGAGAACATATGAAATGAGCAGTCACATGGGCCTGCTGGTTCAGCCCCTTCCCTCTACATTTATCCTAAAACAAATTTATCAGAGAGACAAACCCTGAGGCTGATGGGAGGTCAGGATGTCACCTGGGCTCCTCTCTGACCTGGGCTCACTGCACTTCAGAGTCTTCCTCTGCTTGGGATTGTCACTGACCACATAAAAAGCAAATTTCTCTTCAGCTTATTTTTAGCACGAGGCCCCTTTTTTGGTCCACTGCTTCCTAGCAACCCCAGTGTCTGTTTGTTAGTTTGCTTTCACAAACTGTTATCAGAAGTCCATGGAAACAGAGCACCCGCTGAATTAGCCGATACCCTTGAGAAGATAACGATAGGAGCAGGGGTGGCAGAGCCCAGAAAAGGCAGAAGGCACCTCGTCACACTAACGTGATCCAGATCCCGAGCCCCTGAAGAGCCTGGGGTGCCCAAGAAGGGGGGACACGAGTGGGGACCTATCTGCGTCCTGGGGATGGTGCCACCTAGGCTGGGTACCGTCCCCCTGGGCTGCAGCATAAGGTTTTTGGGGCTGAACCCTGGAGTTAAGAATGTTCGCTGCTTCCTTCTAAGCTCAAAACCATGAAATGGGAGGTGGTTGAGTCCCCATCCCTTACTGTGTTTCAGAGCAGATTGGATGTGGTGTTGAGGGATCTGGTGTAGGGGAGAACTTGTCGAGTAGGGCTGATGGTTGGACTCCATGATCCCAAGGGTCTCTGCCAACCTGAATGATTCTATGGTTCTAATTTATTTTATTTTGTCTATGCAGTCTGTACATATGAAATGCCTCTTTTCTCCCTGCTTTCCCCTCTTGGTTAGTAGGTTGGCTGACGGTACTGATCTGCTGTTACAGGCAAGGGAGGATGTGATCCACATGCTGAAGACAGAGAAAACCAAACCTGAAGTTTTAGAAGCTCATTACGGGTCCGCAGCTCCAGGGAACGTGCTCCGGGTGCTACACAGGGACGCCATCCTCGCCCAGGAAAAGTCTATAGGGGAAGACGTCTATGAGAAACCAATTTCAGAGGTAATAACTTCTTGGTTTCCTTCATTACAGCTGTGCAGGGGGAATCCTAACCAGAAGTGAGACTCTCATACATTGCATGTGTGCTAAGAACACGAGGGGATAATACAGCTCTTGTACATATGACAAGAAATCAAAGAACCATTGAATAATCCCACTCACTCAACCACAGGACAAACTGTAAGCAAAATCACAGGGTTTGAGCACAAACAGTGGAGAGCTTGCGTGCTCCTTAGGGATGGTGCCACCAAGTGAGAATGAAATCTTTGGGTGTTGCTTTTCTGGTTTTTAAATTCTTTTCAATTCTAGGCTGCAACTTGTTCCGCTGGCAGCACTGGTAAGCACCCTTGGATTTTCCTGGTGTCCTGGAGCAATATCCTGTGGGCAGCTGGGAAAAGAAGACCTTCAGAGATTGACTTTGACCATATTTATGGGATCATAAACCCTTAATCATTTTACATCACTTAAGCTGCAGGACTGCAGACTCAGTTCATCCCCTAAAGGAGACTTGTAGGCCTTGATCCATTAATATGAATGTCAGATAGACCTGGGAATATCTGAGGCCAGCATGAATGCCAAAATAAGCAACCACTGCTCATGTTTATAGTTTCCTAACAGTTCAGGGCATGGAAAAAAAGCATGGAATGATGTACAATACAATATACATCATGCCTGTCCAAATCTTCACAGTTCTTCCTAGCAGGACATTTAATTGTTTCATCAGGAATTGTGTCTACCACGGGATGCCTTTATACTGTGTATTCTCATTGAAGAGTCTTCTGGAATTTTTGGGATGATAGTAAATAAGGAAAGCAAATATTAGCATGAGGGAGCATGCAGGATATATTGTTTAGCAACAATAAAAGATCTTAGGAGGGCTTTTTGTCTAAAGAAGCTGATAATTTGATGGGGATCTCAGTGTAAAACCTTTGCCATGTGTAGCTCTACAGGGGTCACACTGGAGCTAAAAGAGGATGATGAGAAAATTTCCTGAGTGCAAAAAAATCTCCTCTCAAAGGCTGAAGAACCTGTCTCCTTTACAAAATGCAGTGACTGCTGTGGTCAGCTTCTGGAGAGCAAATGGAAGTGATCCTGCTCTCTCACTTCCCTCCATGTGTGGAGCCTCCGCCTGAAACAGCAACTCTAGAGCTGGGGCCGAGAAAGAAGCAATTTCCAGGAGGCAGGGGCTGGGGCTGGGCAGAGCTGAGAAGCATCAGGTCCAAGGGCTGCTTTGGTGAGGAGGAGGATGGAGTTTGTCATTTCCTCTCCAGGAGCAGTGAAAGGAGCAACACAAATAGCTGTGGTGGCTTTGACGTGCCCTGGTCACTTTTTAGATGCACCTCCCTGGCCTTAGTGTCTGTTTGAATATTAATTGGCACATTAAGCCTAATTTTTAGCTCAGCAGTGCTACAGCTGTGTTGCAGATGCAGAGCTGAAGTCTCAGCCTTGATCCTCCACCTTACACTCCAGGTGTAGGTGCCCAGTCCCCAGGGGTGGGTGTGTGTGAATCCAGTCCCCTGGGGCCTGGGGGTACTTTTCCTGCCCTGGCATTCCCTACAACTTTTCCCACGTGAAAAGAGGAAAGTGTGAACAGCACCTCACCACGGGGGCAATTCTGCACTGCAACAATAGCATTTGTTACCCTAAACCAGGGTGAAATCCTGTCCTCTGAGTGTCAGAGAACTGTGCAAACGCTCGTTGCAGACAGGTCGTCCAAAGGAATCACTGCTTTCACAGGACTGCTTCCAGTCACTGCTTCCTGTAAAGCCCAAGACGTAAAATCACAGGACTTGCATTTACCAAACACAACATTGTTGGTTAATAAATCAGATGGAGTAAGCAAAGAGACCTTCAAAACAGCCTGTTCTCCTTTCCTACAATCCAGCTGGACAGACTGGAAGAAAAGCAGAGGGAGACGTATCGGCGCATGCTGGAGCAGCTCCTGTTGGCAGAAAAGTGCCATCGCCGCACAGTTTACGAGCTAGAAAATGAGAAGCATAAACACACAGATTACATGAACAAGAGCGATGACTTTACCAACCTCTTGGAACAGGAGCGGGAGAGGTGAGTACCCGAGACAGGGCAAAGAGCACCCCCAGTGTCCCGGCGCTCCTCGGTCCAGCAGTGACACACGCTCTGGTATGTTGTTTTTGTGCTTAAATGACACCAAAGTCCCGTGCAAACCATTTGTGAACGTCCTTCCACTCATTGCTAGGAAGGACATCGCTGTGTGAGCCCAGAGCTGGAGCAGAACCACTGGCTGGCCCCGTAGCCAGCGCCTCAATTAAGCAAGGAGTTTGCTTTGAATAACTGGTTTGGGGTTCACCTCCCAAATTTTTGATGGGACATTGTTTGTGTTGGCTCAGGTTGGCTTGCTCGGCCCAGCACCACCTTTTGGGAAGGATGGGGCACTATTTGTCACGGCAGGGGGATGGGGTAAGGAAAACTGCAACGCACATGAGGACACCAGCACACAAAGTGGCCAGGAGGATGCCAGGCTTGGGCTTGCACGGTCACAAACTGAGCTATTTGAGTTATTTTTCATAGTTTTGAAGACCTGTGCCTCAGGCAGGATCTGTGTTCCCCTGGAAGGAAATATTCCCGTGGTTTGTAAAACATGCCCAGCCTGGGATGGACTGGCTGCAGTGTTTATCTCACAGCTTTTCTCTCTTCAAGTGTTTGTCCTGTTTGTGGGAGGAATTTGTTCTCTGAGACTCTAAGAAAAGAAAGAGCTTCGACCACAGGTGAGGGATGAGCACTCGGTAACAGCCTCAGGTTTCCAATAGGGAATTTTCATGCTGGTACCAAACTGCTTAAAATTAATCCACAACATTTTTATTTTTAAAAAAAAAAAAAAGCTCAGAGAAAATTAGCAAGTTCAAAGAAGAGAAACTTTTGAGGAAACCACAGTCTGGTGGCAGACATTTGCAAAAAGCCAGTAGCTGAAGTGCTTAGTGCATTTCCTGAGCTCAGCTCGGCACCAGCTTTGAGGAGTCGGGGGCACATGAGCTACAGTGACCACATCTCCTGCTGGAACAGCTGCTGGGGTTCTGTCTCTCAGTTTTCCTGAGCTGATCAGCAAACTTTAAAGGGCAAAAATGCTCCTGCTTCTTAGCAATGTGATTCTGTGAGCAGGAAATAATAAATAAATAAATAAATAAATAAATAAATAAAGTTATATTTCCCAGTAAAGAGCGATTTCACATCCATAGGAGGAAAGGCTGAGGGAGCTGGGTCTCTTGAGCTTGGAGAAGAGGAGGCTGAGCGGGGACCTCATGAATGTTGATAAATCTGTAAAGGGTGAGTGTCAGGAGGATGGAGCCAGGCTCTTCTCAGTGACACCCAATGACAGGACAAGGGGCAATGGGTGCAAGCTGGAACAGAGGAGGTTCCACTTCAATATGAGGAAAAACTTCTTCAGGGTGAGGGTGAGGGAACCCTGGCAGGGGCTGCCCAGGGAGGTGGTGGAGTCTCCTTCTCTGGAGACATCCCAAACCCGCCTGGAGGCGTTCCTGTGTGACCTGCTCTGGGTGTTCCTGCTCCCGCAGGGGATGGGACTGGAGGAGCTTTCAAGGTCCCTTCCAACCCCTGAGATTCTGTGTGATTCTGTGTGTGATCTGAATGCCACAGATGCCCTGTCTTCTCTACGCTGAGTCCCTGTGCACGCGGGAAGATGCAGGCAACTGAGATGATATGAAAGTGAAAGCAGTATTAAAATACCATTTACATTTGTCTTTGCATTTTGTATTTTGGCAATTTTTGCCACCTTATTATTCCAGTTGAACTCGTGAAGGCCACTAGATAGCCTAAGGTTATGACCTGTTTTGAACCGACTTGTGTAATGAACTGATGGGAAAGCTTCGTGCCTCGGCTGAGGCACCAGGTCCCACCTCTGTGGGCATTTTCTCACATTCCTCCTGCTCTTTTCTGTCTTTTCAACTTCAGTTGTTCCACACCCTACAATTTTTGGGGGATAAAAAATGCAATAAAAGAGGGAGAGCTTGAGTTTGAACTTCTGTTGGAAGCAGATCTTTAAGAGGAACTAAATTAGCTGGCTTCAGTCGCCAGTGCCACCTCTGTACTGGGGGCTGTGGGGGAAGAGCTGCAGTGCTGAAGCCCTCTTGATTTGTGCTGAGTGACACGAGAAACCTGATGTTTGCTGTTTAATCCATCAGGTTTGTCTGAGGCACTAATGAGAAAATGCATTTCAAGCTTAGGAGCAGCCAAGCAGCGAGACAGTGGCACGAAGCTAACCATGGCAAACCAAGCTCCTCCCGTCCTCTGCAGGGTCCTCCTCCTGGATCACTTGCAGAACAGATTAGCAGAAACGAGATGGGCTGAAACCCGCTCGTTAATGTCTAGTCTTTAATTATCTCAGCTCCACACCTTCGTTTGCTGAGCGCTGAGGCTGCACCCAGGGCTTTGTAGGTATTCAGAACCAGAAGTAGTGTCGTTTGAGGGCACAGCGAAAGAGGGGGAGATGGGATGACTTCTCAGGAAAGCCCACGGTGGCAATCAGCACTAGATTTTTGTCAGAAAGCATGGGTTTGTAGTGGAAAGATTGAATTGCAATAAATTAAAAGGTACAAAAAACTCCCATACTCATTCCATCTGCACATCGGAACTGAAGACTGACCTGCCCAAAGGCATTTCTCAGGGTCCCCTGTAGGCATTCCTGTTTTATAAGTACTGCTTTATACATCATTTGTTTTACTGTGTTGCTTTGAGGCCTGAGGGCTATTTTATTAAGAGCTGAACAGACTTGTGGTCTCCATGAGAAAGGAAAGGGGACAGAGAGGTGAACATTGCCCGACAGCCCCCCTGCTGCGCTGGCAGCTATAATGTTAATGAGACAGGGAAGAAGAGTCCTGGGGGGGTGACCATCTCCCAGCAGCCTGGTACAATGAGAGCAGTAACAACTTCTCACCTGGATCTATGAAATTCAGTAATCATTTCTGTCCTGGATCGAGGAAAACCAAGTAACTTCTCTCCCCATGGTATTTTACCAATCATTCCTAACCCGTGCTGTCCACACCAGCTTCCAGAGGCCACATCTGCTTTTGCACAAACCTTTGTGAAAGTTTGATCAAGATAAAAAGGGAAATGCTCTAAGAGCAGAAATATGCCACGGCTCTAACGTAGCTCTAGCACTTTCTTAATGTATTTGCTTTGGAATAGTTTGTTTTTACAAACACTTCCATGCATTATCTCTCGTCCATCCACGGTAACACGGTACGAAAGCCAACAGTCCGATGGGAGACTGATTATTAGGTCACAGGAAGGAAGTAATGGGAAAACACAGTTTGTCAAGAATAATTATGCATGAAAAGCATATAAATGACAAAACTGTACACAGGGATATTCAAACTGTAGACAGCAAGATGGAGTAAATGGAGACAGCTGGAGAGCCTGACTGTTGGTCTTGGCTCCGCACCACCAAGTGCAACTAAGCTGTAGAAAGGTTGTGGAAAAGGTTGGGATGTTACAGAAAAAGAGCAGTGACAGCCATTTGCCAGGTGGAAATGAGAGAAATCTGGTACTTTTAGTGGAAGGTGCTTCTACAGACACGGTGGCCGAAATGTTTTGCAAATTTTCTTACAGTATGCTCCAGCTTCCCTACAGTGTGCTATAATCATACCTACAGATGGGAATGTTTTGAAAGTTAGGAGCAGCATTCTCCTTGGGCATCTCCTGTCCCCAGGAGTGTCAATGCAACTGTCTCCTGATCTAGATAAAAATGTTCCTCCTTACTGAGGGGGCGTTGGGCTAGATGACCTTTAAAGGTCCCTTCCAGCCCAACACACTCTATGTTTCTATGATTCTTGGAGCCTCCTGGCAAGGCTGAGGAACAAGAAGAGCTGCAGGTCCATGGCCCCTTCAGAGACCTTTGGTGGCAGACGGTGGGGTGAGGAGTCTCTAGTCCAGCAGATGGAGAACCAGAGGTCTGACTGGAGCTGCACTGACCATGTGGACACCTGGAGAGCAGGAGGCCCCATAGCAGTAGCCACAATGATAGAATTAGTCCTCCTGACACAAGGAACCTCCTGATGTTCAGCTGGGCTTTGGGGGGGTGTGGGGTGGGGGGATCTGAACCAGCTACTGGCACCCCCTGCCCCAGAAATTTCCCATGTAAAGCAGCTCAACAAGAAACTGTGCTTGGTTGTTCCCTGTTCTGACCAGCCCCAGCCCTCTTGCTTTTAGGGAACTGAGTGGGAGGGAGAGAAATCTTTAGGGTCAGTTATGAAGTATTCAAGTTGATCAGCAGGGTGTTTTCTTCTGGTGGAAGAAACTCAGCACTGGTGAGGCCGCACCTTGAGTCTGGTGTCCAGTTCTGGGCACCTCAGCACAAGAGAGATCTGGAGGGGCTGGAGCGAGTGCAGAGGAGGGACACGGAGCTGGTGAGAGGCCTGGAGAATAAGGCTTATGAGGATGGATTGAGGGAGTTGGGATTGTTTAGTTTGAGGAAGAGGAGGCTGAGGGGAGACCTCATCCCTCTCTACAACTGCTTGAAAGGGCATTGCAGAGAGGTTGGTGCTGGTCTCTTCTCACGGGCAATGAGCGATAGAAGGAGAGGGAATGGCTGCAAGCTGCAGCAGGGGAGGGTTAGGCTGGACATGAGGAAAAAGTTTTTCCCAGAGAGAGTGGTCAGTCAGTGGAATCAGCTGCCCAGGGAGGGGGTGGAGTCCCCATCCCTGACTGTGTTTGAGAGTAGATTGGATGTGGTGTTGAGGGATCTGGTGTAGGGGAGAACTTGTAGAGTAGGGCTGATGGTTGGACTCCATGATCCCAAGGGTCTCTGCCAACCTGAATGATTCTATGATTCTATGAAAAGGGGGAGAGCTCAGCATAACCTCGGTGCTGCTTCGACCTCTCCATAGACCTGGGAGGTGAGGTCTAAAATCCTGACATTTTCAGAGGTGCTAATCTCTGAACAATTTGCCTTCTACTCTTCTTTTAATCCCCTTGTTTGACAGCACATTTTGCTGCTATTGAAAGACTCTGGAAAGCTCCCGTTGATTGTAATGGTTCAGAAACAAGCCTGTGGTGAGGACCACTGAGCCAGTCCTGCAGAAATAGCCCAAAGCCTTCAAAAATGGGGGGAGGAGGGAGTCTCTTTCATATGCATGGGCCGTGGTTTGTGGAAAGGAGGGTGTGATGTGGCAGAAAGGCTGTGTTGGAGCCGGTTAAGGGAGATCTGAGCAACTGCTTTGTGAGCATCTTGATCATTTCCAGCACCATCCCTGCAACTTCTGAGACTCCTTTACCCCACCACACAAGCTGTTGGTAAATACACACCCAATATCTAACCTCTGAAAGCATCAGTGTGATGTTTAGTCAAATTCACAGAATCCCAGAATCTCAGGGATGGGAAGGGACCTTGAAAGCTCCTCCAGTCCCATCCCCTGCTGGAGCAGGAACACCCAGAGCAGGTCACACAGGAACGCCTCCAGGCGGGTTTGGAATGTCTCCAGAGAAGGAGACTCTACCACCTCCCTGGGCAGCCCCTGCCAGGGTTCCCTCACCCTCACCCTGAAGAAGTTTTTCCTCATATTTCAGTGGAACCTCCTCTGTTCCAGCTCCCACCCATTGCCCCTTGTCCTGTCATTGGGTGTCACCAAGAAGAGCCTGGCTCCATCCTCCTGACACTCACCCTTTACAGATTTATAACCATTAATGAGGTCCCCCCTCAGTCTCCTCTTCTCCAAGCTGAAGAGACCCAGCTCCCTCAGCCTTTCCTCCTCTGGGAGATGCTCCACTCCCTTCATCATCTTGGTAGCCCTGCCCTGGACTCTCTCCAGCAGTTCCCTGTCCTTCTGGAACTGAGGGGCCCAGAACTGGACACCATATTCCAGATGGGGTCTCACCAGGGCAGAGTAGAGGGGGAGGAGAACCTCTCTCCACCTACTGACCACCCCCCTTCTGATACACCCCAGGATGCCATTGGCCTTCTTGGCCATGAGGGCACAGTGCTGGCTCATGGGCATCCTGCTGCCCACCAGCAGGACCCATTTTATAGTAAGACTTCACAGAAGTGATGAGCGTTTCGAGCTGGCTCTTGCTTTCCCTGCTGCAGCCCTGGGTTATGCTCCACAACCGCAAGGAGAGTGTTCCCAGTGCTTGAAACCTTTCACAGTGTTTTCCTCCAAGGCAAGGCTGAGGGTTCGGTCCGTGCTTCCCAAGCAGTGCCCTGCTAAATCTGGTTCCAGTTAAACCCTCTTTTTGAAGTTCATGGCCATAATGAGATCTGCTTAGAGGAGGCAGCGGCACCGCGACCCCCAGGTCTTTGCTCTGCAAAGTTTTCCTTTCAGCCCTCGCCTAAAATTGTCTCCTCGCTGCCTCCCCCATCGCAGCACCCCCAGCAAGGAATGCACTGGCAAGTCCCTTCAGAGGGCTGTGATAATACATTCCTCCCGGCTTCGGTCATCCTGGCACCCAGATGCTCTTGGCTGCTCCGCTGGTGATGTAATTCTGGGCCCGCATCACCTGCAAAGGAAACCGATCCGCGAGCAATAAAGCACACAGCCCTCCTGAAACGAAAACGGGACCCTCGATGGGACCAAGTGTTTTAATTTATTCCCTTCCCCCCACTCCCCCTCCTCTTCTTCCAAAGCTCCTCTTCTCCCTTTTCCCACGAGACGGCAGCACCAAGCCTTTCAGTGGGAAGCTCTTGCCTTTTTATTCCCCTTTATTTCAGGGACCCAAGCAAGTGTAGAGGCTGGAGTGCGAGAGCTTGGAGGTTTTGTGTGCCTTAACTTCCCAGTTTTCCTCTTGATTTTTATGGAGGCTGTAAAATAAAGGAGCTGGCAGGAAGACAGCCGGGCAGAGCATCCATCAGTCAATTACTTGTTTAGAGAACAATCAAGCCAAAAGTATGAAGCGTTCAGGGCTAATAAATCTCTGTGATTTACCAGTTTAAGGCCAAATTCTGTGGTAAGGATAGCCCCATGCAGAGATATTGGGGTGAGGTGTATGGTGCAAACACATGGCACAGATTTTGCTCTGTAACCGTGTCATCTGTCGGCGATTCCTTTGAAGTCTGGAGAGTGAGTTTCTCCCCAGAAAGATTTTTGTGATTTATTTTTTTTTTCTCCAAGAGTTTTTAGCCATATTCTCACTGTGACTTTTTCTTTCTCACGTGGTGATTGTGTCCTGGTTTCCAAAGCATGACCCAAAAAAAAGGCAAAGCCAGCCCGCTGGGAGTGTGGGAATTCACCACTGCCGACAGCAGTTACTCATCCCACCGCGCGTTACTGGCCGGAGTGAGGCACTGAGTCACTCCCTGCCTACTTCTCAGTGAGTGCATCTCCAAGCTCCTAACCTTACAGTGAAGAAGACAAGGGCCACAGCACAGTTCTCCCTCTTTTTGTTCAGGCTGACATGCCACCTCTGCCTTGGAAGTCCTGGCTGTTTGCTGTCAGTGCAACGCATTCCCAGGAGAGGCTGGAGAGCTGGGCAGGGAGAAACTTAATGAACTAGAACAAGGACAAGTGTAGGGTCTGGCATCTGGGCAAGAACAACCCCAGGTTCCAGTATAGGTTGGGAAATGACCTATTGGAGAGCAGCGTAGGGGAAAGGGACCTGAGGGTCCTGGTGGGCAGCAGGATGCCCATGAGCCAGCACTGTGCCCTCATGGCCAAGAAGGCCAATGGCATCCTGGGGCGTATGAGAAGGGGGGTGGTTAGTAGGTCGAGAGAGGTTCTCCTCCCCCTCTACTCTGCCCTGGTGAGACCCCATCTGGAATATGGTGTCCAGTTGTGGGCCCCTCAGTTCCAGAAGGACAGGGAACTGCTGGAGAGAGTCCAGGGCAGGGCTACCAAGATGCTGAAGGGAGTGGAGCATCTCTCATAGGAGGAAAGGCTGAGGGAGCTGGGTCTCTTGAGCTTGGAGAAGAGGAGACTGAGGGGGAACCTTATTAATGTCTATAAATATGGAAAGTGTGAGTGTCAGGAGGATGGAGCCAGGCTCTTCTCAGTGACATCCAGTGACAGGACAGGGGGTAATGGGTGCAAGCTGGAACAGAGGAGGTTCCACTTGAATACAAGGAAAAACTTCTTCACAGTGAGGGTGACTGAACACTGGCAGGGGCTGCCCAGGGAGGTGGTGGAGTCTCCTTCTCTGGAGACATTCCAAACTCGCCTGGAGGCGTTCCTGTGTGACCTGCTCTGGGTGTTCCTGCTCTGGCAGGGGATGGGACTGGAGGAGCTTTCAAGGTCCCTTCCCATCCCTGAGATTCTGTGATCGATTCTGTGAGAGCAGGTGACAAATTCGGTGGTGGGGCATTAAAAGAAAGAAATGATAAAACCTGGCAATGAGAAATCCCATTTCTCCACAGTTAAGTAAATCTGAAGGTCACCCATCCCACAGGTCCCCTTTTACAGCTCTGGCTGAGGGCAAGGCAGCGACTGCTCAAAGTTCATGTTTTAACTCATGAATCTGGTCCCAAGTTCCGACAAAAGGGCTCCAAAGGTAATTTAAAAAGGAGAGAACAAACAGCCCCATCGGCCTGTGGAGAAACAATGCGAAAGTATTGCGAGTCTCACACGAGGCGAGGCTTGCCATGAGCTGGGACTCAGCCAAATCCATCTCTTCACACTTGGATAGTCCTCAAAACTGTCCAGTCCTCCACTCACTTCTGGGATTATATAAAACGGCATCATGTGTTGCTTCAGCTATTCTTCCAAAAAATGATTTCTAAGTAGGCATCAGCCCCGCAGCCCTTGAGAATTAGGGAATTGTTATACAAAACTACACGGGGTTCATTATCCCTAGCAAATTTGCTTGCTAAAATCATCAATTCAAATGCTCCCAGGGTCAGATGGGGGGAAAAAATGACTTCATTCACAATCTGCTCGTGAACACAAACTCCGTCCAGGGTGCAATAGGTAACGATTTCAAGAGTTAAGGGGCCTTTGGCATGTTTCAGAGTTATTATACTACTGAAATAAAGATCAGTTCACAGCTCTGCTGAGGCCATCTTCTTAAGTTGTCATTTTTTTTTAGGCAAGGAAAGCAAGAACAGAATCGGGGTCATGTAGGGAAAATTGCTTCCTCGTTCAGAAAGATTAGAAACAGGTTTCGGTTGAAGTGCCAGGTTTCAGGGAATTTCTAAATAATTTAGATAGATGCTGGTTATTTACAAGTATAAACATATGCTCAGGGGCACTCAGCCTGCCGTGCTGGATATTTGCTTTATGCTCAGCTGGACGTTCACCTCTGCACGGACGTACAGACCCGTCAGTGAAGCGTAGGACTGACTGTGGTGACTAATGCCCTACAACTATTCCAGACGTGCCCTACGCGGTCAGAGAACTTCCAATGAGTTGTGTGAAGAACCTCAAGGTGTCACCTGACTTGTGGGAGCTATTCTGGCCCAGTGAACCCACACAGAACCTTCCCTACACAAAGATGATGAGGGGATTAGAACACCTCTCTGCTGAGGAAAGGCTGAGGGACTTGGGTGTGTTCAGTCTGGAGAAGAGAAGACTGAGAGGGGATCTGATCAACACCTAGAAATACTCCAAGGGTGGGTGTCAGGAGGATGGGGCCAGGCTTTTTCTAGTGGTGCCCAGGGACAGGACAAGAGGGAACGGGCACAAACTGGAACAGTGGAAGTTCCATCTAAACATCAGGAGGAACTTCTTAACTTTGAGGGTGGCAGAGCCCTGGCAGAGGCTGCCCAGAGAGGTGGTGGAGTCTCCATCTCTGGAGACATTCAAACCCGCCTGGAGACGTTCCTGCGGGACCTGCTCTGGGTGACCCTGCTCTGATCTCCAGAGGTCTCTTCCAACCCCATATCATTCCGTGATTCTGTGACTGGCTCATGTCCTCACCTAGCAGACCACGTGCTGTTGGTCCAGCCTCCTTTTGGTGGTGGGCACTATTGCTTTGTGCCCATCAGTAGCACGCTGAGCTCCCTGCACCAGCTCCTTCAGGTCTTAGGAAACAACTAATCCGTAAAGACGCCAACCTGACGCTGGGTCTTATGAGCCCAGAGCTGGCAGTAGTGCAATCCCTTTGAAGTCAGTAAAGCTTTTCTCGACTAATGGGATTAATGAGAATCGGGGTAGGAACTCTAACGATGGTAAGAGAGGGTGGTGGTGGCGTGTGTACCTGTAGAACAGAGATGTGCATTTACCAATGTCTTACACGCAGCAGTTTCTTGAGCGGAGTTACAGCTCCTGGGTAAGATTTTGCTCTCCAGCAAAACAAGGTATAAAAAATGTTTAATTCCTGTACCATTCTGTTTTGATATACCCTCTGTATGCACTTCTGTTCGTGATTATAATAATGATTTATTACTATAGAACTTTTACATGATTTCTACAGCCACGTAAGGCCTTTGTGGTTTGAATTCTTTTCGGTCAGCGTCGCCTATGGATTGTGCCAAGGAGCTTTGCCAAACTGGTTTTGCCTTTCTTTCTGCTTGAAGCATCACTTGCACTTATGTCACTTCAACATTGTTTTTTTGAAAAAATCAACTGTGGTAAGCAAGGATGCTCAGTGGAGGTCAACAGCAGACAAGCAAATATCTGACTAGAAAACAGGATGCCCAAGCCCTGCGGTTAGTCAGAGGGCAACATGGAGATGGTAGAAAGGTATTTGAAGGCAAGAGGAGGCAAGAAATTCACACTTACTGCATGAAACTGGCCCAGGAATATTGGGTTGGAATATTTCAGACTGAAGAGAGAAACAGAAGCAGGTACTCTGGGGCAGGAGGCAGCCCCTTTGCAAGTCTTCCCTCGGAGCGGCCTATGGCTCCCACCCTTTGTGCAATGGCTGTGGTCAGCCCATGTCTCCCTGGTCCTCAGAACAAGCCCCTCACCCTGCTACGTGTACAGATATGTATTTCATGAGTCCCAGATGCCCCTGAGTGCAGAATGATGTTCAGCCCAGGCAAGATGGTGGGACTTCCAAGGATGTGCAAGAGCAAGTTTGGGCAACCAAACTACAGATCTGCCCCCAATTCAGGTGCCTGCGAACATTCAGGTTTATGTGTGTTGAGTTTTGGGTTTGTTTTTATTATCTCTTCCTCTTTAAATTCCTCACTAACTGCATTCCAGAAATCTATGTCAGCCTTTTTTGGATGCTGCTTTTAGCAACTGCAAGTAGGAGGTTAAAATAGCAGCCTCACATCTCCTTTACGCTTCGCCTCCAGAACACGAGGGGCAGAAAGCAGGAGGGAAGGTGGGACGGGAGATGGATGAGATGGGATGGGAGATGGGTGTGAGGTCCTTGGTGCTCAGGGCAAGAGCTGGGTGTCTCGGCAGGAACATGAACAGCGATACCTTCACAGCCTTTCAGCCTGATGGCTGGGACCTGGCACACCAGGATGTGGTGTGACAGCCTGCATTAATCGGTGCTGGTCTGGTTAAAACCCATGATCTGTCTCCAGCTCATCAAAGTAGGTGCTGACTACTCTCTTACAGCAACTGACAACGTTAGTGAGGATTCATTATTTGCTAAATCACTGATATGGTGCTCACAGGAAGCAATGTTTAACACTCACAAAGGAATTGCCAAGAGCTTATTTACTTCCCTCCGCTTTCAGGGGTGTGTATTGTTTTGTCCTTATGTCAGATGATGCAGGTCAGGGAAACAGGTAATTCTGCCTTGATTTTCAGCTTCCAGTAAGGGAATATTCACAGAATCACAGAATGTGAGGGATTGGAAGGGACCTTGAAAGATCATCTAGTCCAATCCCCCTGCCAGAGCAGGAACACCCAGAGCATATTCACCAATGCTCTTTAGGAGTTACTTATTGTCACACTTGAAAACACACCCCTTCCCTCCAGATGGAGTATTTCTGTTCTACAAACCCTCTGAGAAGTCAGGTGAGGGGGAGGCAGCGACCAACAGCAGCACACAGGTGAAAATGAGTCAGGGTTAATTAACATCCCAGGTGCAGCTTGAGCAAAAGAGGCCGAGACTCTGCTACAGGAGGGAGTTTCTCTCTCCTGGTAAGGTGAGAGCAGCCATGGATCTCTCTCTTTGCAAAGCCTCAAGGTTGTTCCTCCACATCATTTTTCTTCATGGGCACCTGCGAGTCAAAAGTGAGTAATTTGGCAAAGCAAAGGTGGAGACCAGAGCAGGGAAAGATGCTGTTAGCAGGGTGTTCTGATAAAGCATGGGAGCAGCCAGCACTAAAAGTGGCAGTTCTGCAGGGGGCAGCAAGGATTCATGGGGACAGTCTGGCTGGATGGGCTGAGGCCAGTGGTGTGAAGTTCACCAAGGCCAAGCACCAGGTCCTACCCTTGGGTCACACCAACCCCATGGATGCTCCAGGCTGGAGCTGCTAGAGGGGGAAAGGACCTGGGAGTCTTGGTTGACAGGGGCTGAATATGAGCCAGCAGTGTGCCCAGGTGGCCAAGAAGGCAAACAGCATCCTGGTCTGTATCAGGAACAGTGTGGTGAGTAGGACTCAGTAGGTGCCTGTACTGGTGAGGTCCCACCTTGAGGGCTGGGTCCAGTTTTGGGCCCCCTCACCACAAAAATGACATTGAGGGGCTGGAGTGTGTCTGAAGGGCAGCGAAGCTGCTGAGGGCTCTGGAGCACAAATCTTGTGAGGAGAGGCTGAGGGAGCTGGAGGTGTTCAGCCTGGAGGAGGCTGAGGGGAGACCTCACTCCCCCCAACTCCCTGAAAGGAGAGGGTAGCCAGGGAGGGTCAGTCTTTGCTTTCAAGGAACAGGCCATGGGACAAGAGGGGAAAGCCTCTTGTTGAACCAGGGGAGGTTTAGGATGGATATTGGGGAAAATTTTTTCACCAAAAGGGTTCTGAAGCCTTGGACTGGAGTGCCCAGGGAAGTGGTGGAGTCACCATCCCTGGAGGGATTTAAAAGATGAGTAGATGTGGTGCTGAGGGACAAGGATTAGTGGTGGGCTTGGCAGTGCTAGGTTAATGGTTGGACTTGATGATCTTAAAGGTCTTTTGCAACCTAAATGATTCTGTGACTGTGTGATTCTATGTTGATACCGTGTGGCACTTCTCTGAGGTCCTGGGCACCTCTGCTCCTGACTCCAGAGAAGCTTTGGCCAAAGGGCCACAGCCTGCTTCTGTGACACTGCTGGTGCTTATTCACAAGACAGTGAGCAGAACAGACTGTGACCCGGTACCCTTAAGCTGGTATTGGCTCTACAGACAGGTCCTACTCCAGCTTGATCACCTCTACTTCAGGGAGTCTCACCAACGTGGGCTTTGTTCCTCACGGAGAGAAGAAACCAGTGATACCATTTCACGTTGTGCATTGCTGTATTAAGCTGGGATTTCCACTTGGTTTTATTCTATTTATTCATTAAATAGTCAGGTGTGCAACGCTGGATGGGCTGAGCTTTCCCAGATAGCAAAAGGATACACACAGGCACTAAAAAGTACAAAACCAGAAGGGGGGGGGAAAAAAACCCATAAGAAGTGGGAAAAGAAACCAAAGCCAGAAACGCTCCTGTTAAAGTTTAGGATCACGCTGCTATAAAAGGCAGCAGAACTGAAGATAGGGCAACTCTCGTGCTGTAAAAAGAATGTTACATCCAGGCAGCCTGACTTGGGAAGGTCTGGGGAGCAGTAAAGAGGCCAGTGTGCGTGTGTGCCCATGGTTTCCCGCGCAGCGGCGTGTTTCAAATAAGAACAAAGGGGGAGGAAGCCGGTTGTCAGCATCGCTCCCCAAATGAAGGGGTTCAGTGTGCGTGATGTACACCCCAGAAAATGCATTGCCTGAGACACAGCAGCCTGGAGCCCAACTTGAAGGCTTTTTCTCAGGCTTTTCCTACAAAGTCCTGTTGCAAGAACTTTATTGTATTTGTCTTCATCCTTTAGTTGGGCCCCGAAGGCCCAACAGATCACCTCGTTCACTGTACCTTCAGCAGTGAATCAAAACCAGCCTCCTCCCTCCCTCAATAGCCAAGGTTTTCATGCTCTATCTTGATGCCACGGCACGTATTGGTACCTCTTACACTTGGAGAAGGCAACTGGCCAAGGAGAAAGTGCAGGACAGGTCTGACTTACAGGAAAAAACAACCCACCCCAAAATAATGACAGGAGATTTTCACTGCTTTGGGGGGTTTATGAACAGCAACAAAAGAATTAAGTCTGGCAAGTTACACAGTGTCCTCCTTCATGTATGTCAGGAAATAACAATTTCAGGAAAAGATTTGTTTTGCACAAATAGGGATGTTTGGGCCTTTCCTAACACCTGAGAGAACTTGCAGGTGCTGCCTTCCCTATAAATGGTACATGTGGTTTTGCACTGAAGAGAAAGAGCCAAGAGAGAGCAGGGCAGAGCCCTGTTTACAGAGAATTTCATAATGGGGCCATTGTTTGTATGTTTGAGATCCCCAAGAGGAATCCCTCCCTGCAGCACACAGAGTTTAGTGAGTTTTTAAAGAGTGATAATATCAAATCAATGAGTGGTCCATTAGCACATCATGAAGTAATTAAGCCAATTCCATCTTTAGCCTCCCAGTTACTCTCCTCTGTCGCAGACAACTGTGCCAGACACACAGTTTCTGACGTTCAGAGGTGAGTTGGGATTTGGGATTCCTACCTGTTTCCCCACTTGGTTTCCTTTCTCCATGTTTTTCTTACCTGGTCACACCATGTCACAAGTGCTGCTTTACTCAGGAACACATTTCTCGGGCTACTTCATCCCAAGGGAAGCAGAAACAAAAAGATTCATTAAATTCTGGGGACCAGCTGAGCCCATGAAGACACAGGTGAGGGCAGATGTATCCCTTGCAGCTCCAGGCTGGTCCAAACAGGGCTTCATGGACTGGAGAAAGAGCCAGAGCAGATATGAGGGGACACCTCAGAGGGTTGTGGATTTGGGCAAGATGGGAGTTAGAAAGGGAGTGCAGAGGTGAGGACCACCCTGGGGCCCAACAGTGGGTGCAGTGGGACTGGGATGAGCTGTGAGCCCAGAGCTGGCTGGGGTGGGGTGTGTGACCAGATACCCTCCTGCTGATCACACCCAAAGGCTTCTGTCAGCAGAGAGTTTCAAAACTTGCTTTGCCAAGTGCTCTAGTGTCTGGCTGGCTGGAGGCTGACAACCTGCTACTGCTATCAGTGATCTCTCTAACCCAGTGGGGGGTTTCATGAAGGCCATCTGAAGGACCTCAGCTCTTCTGACCAGCTCTCCCAGTGCCGATGGGAGATGCCACACCATTCAATTTCTGTGGTGGGTTTTGTACCGACACCCTTTCCTCTGACACTGGGGAAACAGAGGCGTAGTGAGAGGCATCGACTTTGCACTCAGGAGGTGAAGATTTCCCTGCAGGACCTCAACTCCATCTTTTGGAAAGTATTTAGTCAATGAGGCAGGAGAATATAAAACAAGAGAGAATGATGAAGGCTGGGATATGTTTCCTTGGAAAAAGTGACTCTGCCCCTGTTGAGTTTGTGATTTTGGGTTAAATCACCCAAAGTGAACTCATGTGGGCAGTCAGTGGTTTTAAGACTGATATTAAGTTTTGGGGAGCTTGTAGGAGACCTGGGCTCCAGCTGCCAGGAGCCTGGAGCATCCGCTCCCGGGGCTGGAGACAAAAGGGGGCTTCGATGGGAGTACCTGTGGCGTTCCAAAACCCACATCCCACGTACCCCAGAGCAGGTACCCACCCATGGCCCTGTTCCCTGTGCCCACCCGTGGCCCTGCTCCCTGTGCCCACCCGTGGCCCTGCTCCCTGTGCCCACTCATGGCCCTGCTCCCTGTGCCCACTCATGGCCCTGCTCCCTTTGCCCACCCATGGCCCTGCTCCCACCCATGGCCCTGCTCCCT